>CBVK0101625633.1:0-14199 GCA_900067695.1 Picea abies | reverse complement strand
CAATAGCATCTTGAGTTAGGGAGTGTTAAATTCCATTTGCAACATATTGTCCTGGGAAGCCCTTCTAACACAAGGGTCAAGCACTAGGTCGCATTGATGTTGGCAGAGTTACTCACCCTACTTTGTTGACATCAGTGTAGAGATTTCACGTATTACGAGGGTCACTCGAAGGTATACCCAAAATGATGAGTGGAAGCCTTTTGAGTTGATTTCAGGCTAGATACCCTGCCCTTGCTTGTGGATCGGACTATCGACTATTCCCCCAAGATTTACTGTTGTTTGTGGTGACCTTAGTGGCCTATCTCTCTAGGTTCTTACCCAAGGTGACTGTGGAGGGGAAAGTCTTCACGGTACCTAGAATTGACATTGATCAAACTCACTCGAGCTCCTTGGAGGGTATACCCATTATTATGTGTGGGAGCTTGCACCAGGGTGTAAGTCCGTTAAGAAGGTCATCAGTGTAACTTTTCCATCCTAGCCTCACCCCTTCTCATCTTGTTATTGTGACATTGGATTTCATCACCAACTAGTGGCTTCGAAATTAGAAGGTCTTATTTGCCTAATGATTTCTTCTTAGATTTTGTTTACTAGTGCGTGTTGTTTGTTTCTCAAATTTGACCCTAAGAATTTCTTCATAGAGCTTGTCACTCATTTACAATTGCTCCCTCACGAAGTTCACGTAGAATGCAAGGTTTATCTCCAAAGAATCTGGATGGTTCTCAACCCTTGCCTACTAGTACACCTGAGGGCTCTCCTCACCAGAGTGAAGTCCCAGTTGTTACCCCACCACACGTGGAAACAAGTGAAGTCCCAGTTGTCACCACACCACAAGTGGAATCAACTGACTCTCTAGAACCTTTTTGAATTACCAATACTAGAGAGGACTTTTGCATTTGCCGTGGTGAACGACCTTTTGTGCGATTAAATTCTTCCAAAGAAGCAGTTGTTACATCTTCTGAATCAACCATTGGGCCTTTTCCCAGTGTAGAAGGTCAAGATCCTTTTTGGTCAGGTGATTTCCAAAGGGTCCTTTTTGGTATTGAGTCACCTACAGTTTATGAAATCAACCCTCCGGTGTTTTCTAAGACAGAGACTATACTGGTGACTACCACTTATCACTTTGTTCTCCCTGACGGGATGGCCCATCTCACAAATACTACGAGTGTCCCAACCGGGATTACTGTAGCTAGTCTTGCTCCTATCAATACCCAGCGAATGCCTGATGTCAACCCAACATTACCACCCGGATACCATGCATTGAATGCTTTGTTGAATGCTTCTATTCCAACACCTCTGCAAACCCCAGTCAGTTCTCCAAGTGGTCCTCCTTTTCCTGGGCACCCTATTCCTGGTTTTATTCCGACACTCCCTCAATTTCCTTTTGGCATTCTTAATCCTAATGGCACGATACCATCCATTGCACCAAACTTGCAAATTCCCATTGGTGGACAAGGTGGTACGATTCCATTTCCTCTTACTAGACATAATCCACTTACTACACAACCTACGATTGGCACATAACTTTCGGTTGGAACTCCACCTACAATAGGGGGACCAACCCCACCTTTTGGACAAAATATACCTGCTGCTTTGGCCCAGTATTGGAATCAGATGCTACAAAATATTCCTCAAATGACTGGGGAGCAAAAAAATGTCCCTAATATAGGCCAACCATATCCAGGTATACCCAATCCTATTTGGGGTTAGGTTCACAATGCTCAAACTCGGGTCCCTACTCAAACTCAAGGTTACGATCCTTGGAACTACTATCCTCTCCAACCACCACCGAATCAGCCGGGATCTTCCCACTATGGGCAAACTGCGTACGGTCCTACTAGTTTGTCGACAGGGCTTCCACCCCAAAGTCACCAGTACCTGCAGGTGAATTGACAATTACCTTTTCTTGATACTTTGGATTTTCCAGATTTGTCTAGGATTTTGAATGATCCTATTCGTCACTCTCCCCAATGGCCTATTATTCCAGCCAAGCTTCCATCAGACATTCCTAAATTCGACGAAAAAGTGGGAGAGGACCCAAAAAATCACGTTATGACCTTTCACCTATGGTGTTCATCCAACTCGTTGATGTATGACTCTATTCATTTACATCTTTTTCAACGAACCCTTACTGGTTCTGCTATGAAGTGGTACATCGAATTTACATGAGGTTTCTTCTATGATTTTAGCACCCTAGCTATGGCTTTCCTTACCCATTACCAGTTAACGATCCGTTATGATACCAAGACTGAGATTTTAACTTCCTTCAAACAGACTAAAGGAACTCATATATCTGATCATATCCATGAGTGGCGAAGGAGATGACGTCTCATCAAACTTGAACTCCCCGATCAGTTACTGGCCGAATGGTTTACAAAGTCATTTGTGAATGAAATCGGTAAATACATTGTCATGGGTGGCACTATCACAAAAGAGCAGGCTATAAGTCATGCTCAATATATTGATCTCATTTATTCACAAACGAGAACACTTTATGATTTATTACCTGAGTTACCTCGTCCTGGTACTTCCAGCACTTCAACTACTCTAGCTGCCTCGCATGCAGCTGACGGTGTGATTGGTACTACCCAAGCCCACTCACATTCTATTTCAAGTACAACCTCTAAATCTACTTCTTCTAATGTTCAAAATGATCCATCTCCTACCACTCCCACTGGGAAAACTTATGAGGTGAATGTCGTTCAATCTACCCCGACCGGTAAAAATAAATTGAAGAAGGGGAGAGGCAAGAATAAGGAGGACAAAAATAATAATCAAATAGAGCAGCCTAAAAATACACCTGTTGAAGATCGGGATAAGCGCAAACCCTGCTACCCTTGCCTTATCTGTGGTGATGATCACTACACAAAGGATTTTCCAAGACGTGTCGAGGTTACTAAGTTCCTTCAAGGGACCTCAAAACCTTCTACCCCGACAGTCTTGTCCCAACCCTTCCCATCTCAACAACAGGCTCAGTTGGTCATTCATAACCAACCATCTACTTCTACCACATCATATGTTTTGATGTGTACTGGTGATTCTGAGCCAAACAATATTGCACTCACGATTAGAGCCAAATATTATACTCCATCTAAAGAGAAGGTTGATGATTTACCTCCTGCTTTGGTACAACCCTCTCCACTGACTCCACCTACCAATGGTCCTCTTCATATCAAACGACCGAGCCCTGATACAGTTCTATGACCACCCCCTAAAGGTGTCGTTAGGATATCAGCTTTCAATCCTAAAGCTCGTGTAGCCCAGAACTACAGTATTGTTGAAGATTTGGCCCAAGCACCTTCAGCGATGTCAGCCCTTGAAGCCCTTCAGTCTTGTCTTGCACAACGAAAGGCACTGTTGAAAGCTATAGGTGGAATTGACCCGACATATATGAATTTAATAGTCTTTGACTTGGATGATCACATTCCACGGTTACCCCCACAACTCGTGTTCCAGATACAAGTTGTTGTCTCTGACAAGAACATTTGTCGAACTGTTATCAACGAGGGTGCCTCAACGTGTGTAATGTCTTTTTCTTGTTGGAAAGACATTGGATCTCCTCCCTTGAACGAATCACAAAACACTCTTAAAGCCTTCAATGGCTCTAGTTTTAAGCCTTATGGTGTTCTTCCTTCGTTGTCCATTACTCTAGAAGTTAAGATGGCCCAAGTCGAAGTGGAAGTCTTTGATACTCCCCTTAAGTATAATCTTTTACTTGGCCATAGCTGGATCGATTCCATGCACACTATTGTGTCAACACTGTTCTGCGTAGTACATTTCCCTCATCAAGGAATGGTTGTTACCGTTGACCAACTTGCATTCTTCAATTCCAATACTCATACTAGCAACGTTCTATTTATTGCTAAAACCCCGCTAGGTTATGAGAATGTTGGTGTAGGCCTTTTAAAGGACTCCTCGTTAATGGGTACCTTCCCCATTCCTCTGCCCGATGTTCCACATCTGTCAGTTGCTTCTATCAACATGATCTCCACCATGCCTCATGAACTTCTTGTGTTAAATGACCCTTGGATTGTCCTTGACCCTAGAGACCACACTCGTTTCAGCGACGTCATGCTGTTAAGTCCGATTGAGTCTGCATATCAGGCCATTAAATCGGCAACACCTTCTACCTCCTCTCTTGTTGAGTTGTCTCCCGATCCTTTTTGTGTTATCTTTCCCACTGATGATATGATCATGTCTGTCATGGAGGACACCCATTGGGATGATGGGCATCATCGTTCCATACTCTTTCTGGAACAACACACTCTTGAGAACTACCAACAGATTTCAACTCCGTCGACCATTGTTGTCATTTCCATGGTTCCCATGAGTTCACACGATGTGTTTGCTGAAGGGAACTTAAGTAACATCTCTCCCACGATTCCCATTGACATATATGTTAAACCTGGGATAGTTGAAAATGCTCATATTGGAGCTTCATGTTCTCCTGATGAAATCGTCACCTATACATCTTTGTTTAAAGAATTTTGTGACATCTTTTCCTGGAGTTACGAAGAGATGCCAGGTATCGACCCTGCAATTGTTGTACATGAGATAAAGACATACCCTGGAGCTAAACCTTTTCGGCAGCACCTTCATCCAGTCCATCCACGTAAAGCAGTAGCTATCAAGCTTGAGTTTGAAAAACTTCTCAAAGCTAGCTTTATTTACCCCGTGGCTCTGACAGAATGGGTTTCCAACCCTGTTCCAATTGATAAGAAAGGGGGCAGTATTCGTGTATGTGTTGATTATAGGAATATTAACAAAGCCTGTCCAAAAGACAACTTTACAACCCCTTTCATCGACCAGATTGTCAATGACTGTGCCGGAAGTGAAATCTTCTCTCTCATGGATGGTTTCTCCGGCTATAATCAAATTAACATCGCTCTCGAGGACCAACATAAAAGTACTTTTATATGTCCTTGGGGTAGTTTTGCCTATCAAAAACTTCCCTTTGGTCTTAAGAACGCTGGTGTGACGTCTCAACGTGCTATGTCTTATTCTTTTCATGATATAAAGCATATCGTTCAACCCTATTTGGATGATTTACCAGCTCATTCTATGCACAGAGTCGATCACCCTACCCACCTCCAAGTAGATCCTATTAAGGTTGAGGCGATTCTTAATCTCCCTCCTCCTTCTACACTACGCCAGTTGCAAAGTTTGTAGGGGAAAGCAAACTTTCTTCGTCGTTTAATCCCTAATTACGCCGAGATTACTCGTGGTTTTACGCGGCTACTTAAGAAAGATTCAGAGTTTGTGTAGGATACCGTTGCCAACACTACCTTTGAGGCTTTGAATTTGTCCCTCTCGCAAGCTCCACTTCTCTTTCCTCCCGATTATAGTCGTGATTATTTTCTTTATCTTGCTGCCTCAGAGTATACCATTGGCATGGTTCTCGTCCAAGAGGATGATGCGCATGATGAACATGTTATTTATTACTTGATTCAAAGTCTCACATCCATTGAAATCAAGTATCAACATGTGGAAAAACTGGCCTTGGCTGTCATTCAAGCCGTCCAACGCTTCCGACATTATATCCTCTCAAGGAAAACTACAGTAATTTTACATTGCAACCCTATGCAACACATTTTGACACATCAATTGCTAGGGGGAAAATACTCCAAATGGATTGTCATACTCTAGGAGTTTAACTTGGAATTCGATCATGGCACGTCTAAGAAATCCTTAGTTTTTGCTGAGTTGATATACGATTTTCCTCACTCTGCCACGAAAAATGTAGCAATAGATTCATTACCCGATGAATCTCTTTTCCTAATTAGTACTGATGATATTTGGTATGGGGATATCATTATATATCTCCAAACCTAGACTTTCCAGCCTGCTTTGTCTAGTACTGAACGACGTCGCATCCATTATCAAGCTCGTCAATACCTTATCCTTGGGGATACTCTTTACCGTCGGGGAATTGACTCTGTTTTTTGACATTGTCTGATGTTTGACGAAGACGAGAAAGCTCTGAATGATTGCCATTCTGGAGCATGTGGTGGTCATATGTCTGGGCATGCTACTACCCAGAAGATCTTATGCACAGGGTATTTTTGGCCTTCCTTATTCAATGACCGCATTACTGTCATTCAAAAATGCCATGCCTGCCAGACCTACAATCAGAAAATTCGGTCACATCCTTCTCCTCTTCATCCTATGGTCTCAGTTGGTCCTTTTTCAAAATGGGGCATTGATTTCATGACATGTCACCCTCACTCGGCCTGGGGGCATGGTTAGATCATTGTAGTTGTTGATTATTTCACAAAATGGGCCGAGGCGATGCCAACATTCGATAATACTGGAAAGATTGTAGCATTGTTTCTTTTTAACCATATCATAGCTCATTTTGGTGTTCCCCAAGCTATTGTTACTGATCACGGTAGTCATTTTAGGAATTTTATGATGTCTGAACTTACGGAAAAGTTGGGTCTTCATCATGATAACTCAACACCCTATTATCCACAAGCTAATGGTCAAGTCAAAGCGATCAACAAATTTCTTATAACTATGCTTTGACGGATGATAGGAATTCATAAAACAAGCTGGCACACGATGTTGTTTTCGACCTTGTGGGCATATCAAACATCTTTTAAATTTGCTACTGGGTTTACGCCCTTTCGATTAGTCTATGGTGTGGAAGCCATTCTTCCTATAGAATGTGAGATACCCTCTCTGAAGCTAGCTGTCAAATTCTTACCCAATACTTCTGTTAAGGAAGAACGTCTATTGTATCTAATGCGATTAGAAGAAACTCGACGTGATGCCACTCTAGTAATAGAAGCCCAGAAGAAACGTGTCAAGGCACAATATGACAAGCATGTCAAGCCTCGCGTTTTCTCTGAAGGTGATCTTGTTCTTCTCTATGAAAAAGATTGAGATGTGTTAGGAGTTGGAAAATTCGAACCAATGTGATGAGGACCTTATATTGTTCACCGAGTTTTGGAAAAAGGAGCATATGAGCTGGTAGATTACGATGGTATCCCTTTGAGTGAACCCAGGAATGGGTTGTACTTAAAGAAGTATTATGCATAAATTATTTGTGCACAAGTACTTGTATTTTATGTATCATACTTTGTGTGTGTTACTTTAGTTTGCTTTTGACGTTATATAGTCTCTGCCCTTATGTGACATTGTGTTTGATTGGAAGATGTTGGAGTCTTCGCTACCCTATATTGGCTTCGCTGATGGTGCTAGCCATAGTAATCGGAACCTAGCTTTCACTACGTGGGCAATATATGACCCAACAAATGAACTTATATCTTTATGAGGTGTATGTCTTGGCCGTGCAACCAACAACATTGCAGAGTATAACACTGTTATTGAATTATTGGTTGATGCTATCTCACTCGGAATTCATCATTTGGTTGTACGACTTGATTCACATCTTGTAGTACTACAATTAAGTAATATCTAATCTATTCGAAGTCCTACCTTGTTACGGGTGTATATGCGAATTCCCCTCTTGGAATGTTATTTTGATCGCATTGAATATCAACGTATTCCTAGATGTCTTAATACATTAACAGATGCATTGGCTAATTATGTATTGGACAAACATTTGAGCCATTTATAAATCAAACACATTGTTCACGTTCGAATGGTCACCAGGTGAGCAAATGGAGAGCGCTTGCATACCCTGTTGGGTCCGGCAGGGTAGAACAGCTGTGGAGCAAAAGGGTTAACAGAAACAAAACAAACTACAATCTAACTATCAATTGAAAGAAAATAACACTGCAAAAGTAAACAAAAACATCAAACATAAGACACAGGGGTCATCAATGGTTTCAGGCTGGTTTATTAATGAAACCAGAGCATGCTGAAGAAAGAGACCAGGGGTTCCTTCTCCCTCCAGCGGAAGGCTCTTCGGGGCCCTCAACACAATGATTTCCTTACAAATGAAATGAACTGCGCACAACAGTGAAAGAACTCTGGGTGATGCCGCTGATGGGTTTGTTGTCAAAGGAGGAGCCTTGAACCATCTGAATAGCATAACGGTGCTTAGAATTCCCTGCCAAAACATTGTACCCTCATGGCCTTTTATAGCAGCTTCACGGGCAGTCATCTAACCTTCTCCAAGTGTGAACAGGGACCCTTTTAGGGTTTATTTAGGTCATTAACCCACCGATTTTGCAGATCCGGCTCTAATTTGAGAGTCAAATCATCTTGGGAGCCGGTCCGAAAATGGTTGGGAGGCCGACCTATTCAATTAATGCGCCGTATTAGCAGATGCGTGGGTTTTTGTGTTGACAACCGCGTGTCGAGCGCGCATGCGCTAATAACACATTTTTGTCCCGCGCATGCGTGCGTGCATCAAACTGCTGTACAACGCCCTTCAATTTTTGGTTACTTTGTATAGTTTTTTGCCCTTCTAGAGTGCTTGTGAAATTAATTCAGTGCCATGAATGAATTCATTGCTATTTTGATAATGTGGAGTTCTTGTCACCATGTGCAGACAAAATTCCAGTGATAACAGATGCCCCCTGATGGATGAGGTTAGGAGCATATGTATAGCCAAAATCCATCAATGTTTCTTCTATTGAGAATGTTGTTGTAAGGGAAAGCAAGAGTGGGACCGTGCGGAGCGATCCGTTGGAGAGAGAAGGAACCAGTATCTCGACCTTCTGAGAGACGTGCAGAGAAAAAATATACAACTGTGTACAAACGAGGCGGGCATGCCCCATGCTCGTGTGATGTAACTCTGAAAAAAGATGACGGAAGTGTTGGTGTAGACAACTGCAACACCCTCGGGGGCGGTAATGATAAAGGAAGAAGACAATTCTACAAAGGAACATACTCTGAATAACAGGCAATGATCATTGTAATAAGCAGCGGCGATGATGTGGGCATTGATGGCCCTACCACATTCAGAGGTCTTCGGCAAATGAAAAAAATAACTGCAACAGTCGCAAAGTAAGACCCACCATAACATCAGAGAGTGTTGGCGTCGAATGTTATGGGGGCCAACGATAGCAGAGAGCAATGGTGTTTCACCCTGTGTCATCCAAGATATCTCATTAAAATAGAGAATGAGAATCAAGATACTGTCGCCCTTCTGGAAAAGTGTGCTAATGTCGACAAAAGGGGGGACGCGACTCCCAGAAGCAAAAAGGTGCTCCGTGGAATCTACTGAGGTGAGGAAGTGGCAGAGGTACATGGACAAAGTCAAGAAGTGGGATGATTCAAGACTGCCCTTGGTTGGAGGATATATAAGAGAAACAGTGGCCGCAACCATGTAACAAGGGCGAGTGTCAAGGGGACGACAAGACCGGTGCTAAGTTGTGCCAGAGGCGGGACAAGGTGAACAAATTCAGAGGGTAGAGGTAACTGACCTATGGGGTACTCTGAAGATATGGACGATGCCGGCAAGGGTAAATGATAAGTACTGCTCCAATCCAAGGGTGACATGGGTTGCGTGTGGCCAAAAGAAAGCAAGTTGTCAACGGTGACGACGAAGAATGTAATGACTGAAGGTAAAGGTGTTTGTACAATAAATAATAAATAATAAATAATTTTGGGGAGAAATGTACAAATACAGAAACGAGTGCCCCAGTGTGAAATGCGTGCCCCAGGGAGGGCAGAATTATCATGAGAAACTGATGAAGGGTGGAGGCCCCATTGGCGAGTTTCTGTATGAGGTAGGTGTAATGAAGATAGGTTCACAGATGGGCAAACTGATGGTGGATGAAATGGTGGGTTCATGATCCTGCGGAGGTGCAGGTAAAAAAGAACATAACCAAAAAGCGATGATTTGGGAGTCCATATGGGAAGCTAGCAAAATGAGGAGAAGAAGTATGTGGTTGATTCATAACATGATGTAAGACTACCGAGACTCCCATCCCTAAAGGGTAATGAAGAACAACATGAGTGTCAAAAGTGAAAAAAGGTGCTATGAATGGGACAACTCATGTGGGTGAGAATGCTACCGGATTACAGTACCGAAGATGCAAATGGAGGTGTGGGTACTGCAGAGCCAGGAATAAGGATCCTAAAGGCCAATATCATAGGGTGTGACTGGAAATGTAAATGCATTACAGCGGGGGAGACTACATGCCAGTGCTGAGTATATACCTGAATGATGTGGAGAGATGATGGATCAAGTACCTACACACATAACAACCAAATACCCAAAGTGAACAATATCTGAAGATAATACCAAATATGAACATGTATTATATAAATGTGACAATGCGCATGCGTACCTGGCCATGATATGAGAAAATGGTGCCCTGGGGGCTCAGGATGAAAAGTGGCCTAGGGACAGCCATGATGTAGGTGGCGGGATGTTGATCCCGTGGCTGAAGACGGTTTTGAAAAATAGAGCTTATGGGCTCCTGTACAAAAAGAAATTGTAAGTGGGAAAAAAGGGCTTAGATATGGACAGTGGAACCATAATGCCATCCCAGGTGCACCGATACTATGGGCGATCGGGTGGTAGTTTGGGGGGAAGACATGTACTCCCCATTTGCTCGAGGATTGATGAAGAAGTATAATAAATCACATTCGCAGGAGCATTGGTATGGAGTGTCGGAGGAAACTCAGGACGAGATGTGTGGCGTGCCACGGCTAATGTGTGGCGGACGTATGGTATAGATGGGAAATGGTGTGTGTAATGGCCATATTCTGAACATATAGCACACGCAAACTTGGTCTTCAACCCTTTACTACTGGAAGGGTTGGTGGTAGTGGTACTTGCAGTAGTGATGGGTGTTGGTTGAGTGAGATTGGGGGGAATCAAATTCCGTAATTCAGGTAGGGATGGGCAGTTGTTGGTTTGGTGGCATTCTTTCTCGCATAGTGCGCAAGGTGGTGGGATGCGTGGGGGATGGGGAGCGGTGGGCTCCTTCTTCTTTCTCTTGCCCCCAGCTGTGGCAGGGGGGTTAGTGATTGGGGGTGTAGAGGGAATGGTGGGAGTAAGTATGGGAATTGTCATTGGGTTTCCTTCCATTTGGGGAAGGGATGTTTGAGGAACCATCACTGGTGGATGTATATACCAAACTGGAAGTGCCAACACCATATTAGGGAGAGTAAGCGTTGTGGCTACTTGGAAAGTTTTGATACCGGGTGGAGGGTAAAAGAAGGGAATTTGAGTGAGGGGTTGGGGGATGGTTTCCCAAATAGGGCTATGCCCTTGAGGGGATGTGGATTCGTGGACTGTTGGGGTCGACGAGGGCCCAGGAGACTCCGGCGGGAATGGTTCTGCGACTATTGGGACATCAGGAATGACTGAAGCCTCCTGAGGAGGATGGGTATCCTCCGTGTGAGTTTTGTTAGACGTAACGATGCATACTTGATTAGGGGGAAGGAGTGGAGGTGCTCCATGATATTTCCTTAATAAGGATGGATATTTGAAAATTCCAGGACCCATCTCTACGAGTGGATATATTTCTTGGTTGGTGTGGATGAGGGGAAGAACATTATCGACATTGGCAGAGGGGTTGGGCTCATAATATGAGATTTGGTCGATGGTTACAATCTTTCCGTTATGGGGAAACATGATTGTCCGAAAGACGGAAGATGCCACTGCTTTCATAGCGTACATGTAGCTACGTCTGAACAAGATATTGTAATCGAGTGTGATGTCGATAACTTCGATATCAATGAGAATGGTTTTTCCTCCGAGTTCAACGGGGACATTTTGAAGGAGCCCTTCAGGAGAGGATGGTCATCCGTCATAAGCTCGTAATGTGATGGCGGATGGTGTTAGTTCCGGAGAACCAAGTTTCTACCATACTATTTTGGACATGATGGATGTAGATGCCCCTTCATCGATGATACACCGATGGACGGTGATGTTTCATATTTTAATGGGTATCTGGAAAGCTACTTGGGGGGGAAGACGTGGTTCTTCATTATTTGAATTAAATGTGATCAGCTGGGTGTCAGCTATGTCGATTGCCCCCAAGGCAGAAAGTAAGGATTTTCTCTGTGATGGGCAGGTTTGGAGGACCTCCAATACAGATATGGCTGTGGGAGACTGGGCTAAGTCATCAACCAGACTATAACTATGAGCAACCTTAGCATGAGGGTTATGTACATTCCATCGTGGTATGCGAGGAATGGGTTCCACGTTAGGATGTGGAATCATCAATGGTTGGCCTATGGGAGCTGGTCGTGTTTCTGAGGTGGTTGAGGTAGAGTCGAGAGGCATACTATATTGACGACTGTGAGTTTGCAGAAGGATTTCTTCATTGGTGAGGAAAATATTGTGATCAATCGAATCCCTAGGTTGAGTGGTACCCAAGGTTGTATATTTCCCTATTTGTGGTGGGGGATGCTGCGTGTATTGCTGGGTGTTTATGACACCTTGATGTGGGATAGGATTTTGCAGCACTGTGGGAGGTTGTTGTTGCACATACTGTTGTGGTGCCTGCTGAGGGGTGGGTTGTGCGGAGAAGGGGGAAGGCTCCCAGAGTCTTTAAACCATTTGAAATCAGTGATATGGGGGCAATGGTGAGTGTAATGACTGAACTCACCACAAAGAGCACAAGGGTGGATGGTTTTAATATTATTCCACCCTTGGCATTTGTTGTTGTTTCCCCCTTGGGGGTTTTGGTATCCTGGGTGCTGGTTGCCCCAAGCCGGTTGATTTTGTTGGGGTTGATTCCCGCCTTGACTTGGGTTATTTTTATTCCTATTATTTCCTTTCTTCCTGTTGTTGTTCGATGGATGAGTTGGGTTGGCTATATTCATTTGTTCAAAATTCTGGTATTGTTGAGCGGCGGAAGGTTGAACAAAATTTACCCCCGCATGCAGATGTGGGGGAGCCATGGGTTGTGGAGGACCAGGAAAGGGTAAGTATGAATTTTGCGGTGGTACTGATCCATAAGGTACGTAGGAAGGCATCATGCTTTCACTAGTACTGTAAGCTTCTGTTGAGGGAGTACTACTGCTTGTGGAAACAGGTGGATGTATGGGAGGTATCGGTGGAGGTCCACTGATGGGTGGAGGTATAGCAACAGGGTATGGCTGTTGATAAGCTGGTGGGGGGTAGTAAGGAGTGCCCCCATAAACCGGCGGGTATTGAGATGTGCCATACATTGATGGTGGTTGGGGTTGTGGACCATGGTGTGTGGTGGCACCTATTAGTCCGTCTGGTGAATGAGACATCCCAGGTTTGTCTTGGCCAAATGGTGTAGGTTTGGGAAGATCGGGAAGCACTGTGTATAGGTATCCTGGTTGTGCATAAATGAGGTCATATTGTTGGGCCTTACTAATGGCTTCCTCTTCAGATTGAGGGAAGGTGGAAGTGACGTCTTTACCAAGTAGAGAGACAAGTGATCTAAGAAACTAGTCAAGGCACTATTGTTTAGTGGTTTCTGCTTTGCACAAACTACGTCGCCTACGCCACTCATGAATGTGGTCAGCAATGTGAGTGGCTAAGTTCTATTTGAAGTTAGACAGTAGTTCTAGACCATTGTCATGACGGATGGTTAACTGGAAAAAGGTCAAGAAGGCTTTGGCTAATGACTCAAAGGTCGTGTGGGACCCTGATCTTTCTTCGACATACCATTTGGCTGATGGGCCGGTAAGTGTGCGTTGAAACAATCGCAGTCTGACGGAATCATCCATGATGCTATTGGAAGAACACCATAGATGAAAGGTCATAACATGGTTGGCGGGGTCATCTCCTGCCTTTCCTTCAAACTTTGGTATGTCTGACGAAAGTTTGGTTGGCATTGCAGGCCATGTGGCGTCATGCAATATAGGATCATTTGTGAGTTTTGTGAGATCCAGTATGTTGAGAGAGGCCAAGTATGGCATCTGTAGTGGTGGGGGAGGGTTAGCTCCAGCCATGTTGTGTTGTGAACCTGACCCTTGATGGGGACTAGGTGGGTTGGTGCTCCCTCCTTGAGAGGAAGGGGGTCCCCCGCTTCCGTGAAGAGGAGAGCGAGTGGATGGATGACCTTGGGAAGTTGATCCAAGCAATGTAGAACCAAGGAAAGCTGATCCTATGACAATAGCACTCACAGGAGTGTATGAAGGAGGTACCGATGAGTGGGTATGACCAGATACTCCCCCTAAGATAGGAGGAAGGTTGAGTAAGCATCATGAATGATGGGGGTTCTGTGGTTCCCCTATGATGTCGGGCTAGTTGTGTGAATGTGTGCAACAAGTGGTGAGAGAAAAATATAGAAACAAGAGCCTTTTGTTGTAATGGTTTACACAATATATATATCAAAGTCAAACTGTAAT
>CBVK0101625631.1:0-14373 GCA_900067695.1 Picea abies | reverse complement strand
GAACATGAGGAACACTTGCGAATAGTGTTGTCCCGCCTTAGAGAGAACAAATTGTATGGGAAGTTGTCGAAGTGTTCCTTCTTCCAGAAAGAGATCCACTATTTAAGTCATATCATTTCCGGCGAGGGAATCTCTGTGGACCCAGAAAAGGCAAAGGCTATTATGGAGTGGCCAGTACCGAAAAATGCCCATGAGGTGAGAAGCTTCATGGGGCTAGCAAGTTATTACCAGAGATTTGTAGAAGGATTCTCAAAAATAGAAAAACCCATCACCACCTTGCAACACAAGGGGGTTAGGTATGAATGGACAGTAGAGTGTGATAGTTCATTCATTGAGCTTAAGAGGTTACTAACTAGTGCGCCAATTCTACGAGTGTCGGATATGGAAAAGGACTTCATAGTCTACACGGATGCCTAAAAGCAAGGGTTGGGGGCCGTGTTAATGCAGGATGGAGGAGTGATAGCTTATGCGTCAAGGAAGTTGAAGAATCACGAAGATTTATATGCGACTCATGATTTAGAGTTGGAAGCTATAATGCTAGATCTGAAACTTTGGAGGCACTATCTTGTTGGGTGAAACTTTGAGCTCAAAACGGACCATCAAAGTTTAAAACATCTCTTCACTCAAAGAGATCTGAATGCCAGGCAAAGATGATGGAGTGAGTTTATGAGTGAGTATGATTTTGGTATTTCGTACATAAAGGGAAAGGAAAATGTGGGCATAGACGCCTTGAGTAGGAGACCATGTATCTTCTCCTTGGTAACCGTAAAGTTCAATCTGAGGGAACATGTGTTGGCACAAATCCAACGAGACAGTTTGTATTTAAAGGTTACTTCAAACCTCCAGAGTGGGAGGCAGTTAGACTCAAAGTATGAAGGATATAGTCTGGAAATAGACGGACTGTTAAGATATCGAGGAAGGATGTACATCCCTGAGAATGAGGATATTCAGAGCATCATACTGAAGGAAGCCCATAGGGCACTTTATTGTGCACATCCGGGTGTGAAGAAGATGTACGTAGATATGAGGAAGCTCTTCTTTTGGGTAGGCATGAAGTGCGATGTAGTCCATTTCATTGCCAAATGCCTTGAGTGTCAACAAGTGAAAGTCGACCACCATCATCTGACAGGCCTCCTACAACCACATGATGTTCCTATGTCCAAATGGGAAGTCATGTCTATGGATTTTGTTGTGGGGTTTCCGCTCACATCCCATAGACACAATGCCATTCTTTTGATAGTGGATAAGTTAACCAAGTGTGCTCATTTTATTCCGGTTAGAGACACTTACGATGTCACTAATGTGGCACGTGTGTTTGTAAGTGAGGTCATCCATTTTCAAGGGATACCTAAGAATATCATTTCAAATAGGGACTCTAGATTCACTTCTAGGTTTTGGACAAGTTTACAGTCAACATTGGGGACTCAATTGAACTTAAGCACAACTTATCATCCTGAAATAGATGGGCAAACTGAGAGAGTAAATCAAGTCATGGAAGACATGCTTAGGATGTATGTAATGGATAATCAAACCCAGTGGGAGAAGTACCTACCCTTGGTAGAGTTTGCCTACAATAACAATTATCATAGCTCCATCGGAATGCCACCCTACAAAGCTTTGTATGGGAGGCCATGAAAAATTCCATTGAGTTGGGATAGACTAGAAGATCGAGTAACAATTGGGCCAGAATTGATTCAAGAAATGGAGGAACAGGTGATTCAGATTAGGCAGAGACTAAAGGAAGCACAGGATAGGAAGAAAATCTATGCGGATGCACACAGGACCGACCGAAGTTATGAAGTGGGAGACCAGGTTTTCATTCGTATCAAGCCTAATAAGAGTACCATACATTTCGGGAAGGGGACAAAATTGTCACCTCGATTTATAGGACCATTCAAGATCCAAGAGAAAATTGGGCATGTTGCATATCGTCTCGTACTGCCACCCCACTTGCATAAAACTCATAATGTATTTCANNNCATTATGTTGCTGATGAATCACATAAACTAAATTGGAAGGAATTGCAGGTATCGGACGTGGGAACCCTCACGGTAGAACTGTTACGCATATTGGACTGTAGAGTCCGACAACTCAGGAACCATCTAGTAGACCAAGTTAATGTCTAGTGGGACAAGTATAGTCCAGGATCTGTTACTTGGGAAGATGCCGAGACATTACGACGATACTATCCCTCACTTTTTTTGACCACCTCAAGAACATGCTTCTCGAAGGTTGGGTGTATGTAACGCCACCTTTTGACTTAGACAAACAGGATTACCTGAGTACTATATACTTTATTTTCTAGTCATAGTGAAACTATTAAGTGATACACCTAAACTTTAAATGTATGAACTTTTATGAATGATTAAATGTTATTGATGATGATGTATGTAATGCAATCTATTATGTGAATGTAAATTTTACGAATGTTTAAATGTTATTGATGATGATGTATATGATGCGACATATTGTGAGAATGTGAATTTAATGAATGTTTAAATTCTATTAGGATGATGTTGGATATGATGCAATCTATTTTGGGTAAATGATAATCTTATGAAAAGATGTCGAAATTGAATTACGGGATATTATGAGATCTATTTCTAATTGGAAAACATTGATGTTAATTTATCAGTACTGGGATACCAAATTGAGATGATGCTAGTATGCAATTACATGATGATAATGCATAGAAATGTATGAGTTTGTGTTACAGACTAATCTACAGGTTATGGGCTATGAAATACCCAAAGGATAAAGATGATGAAAGTGGATACCAGGACCACTAATCGAGAAACATTATGGTATGAATATTGTATGTGGAATTATATTGGTTTGGATGCATTGCTATGATATGTCGACCAATGCATGATTTCAGGTGATGACACCAACCAAAACTGAATAAACAATGACAAAACCTCCAACAACACGGTGCCACTGTATCCTCCATTGTAGGGTGTGGACTCTAGTCCTGTTAGGAGGGGTGGAGGAATTTCCCACTGTGTATCCTCCATTGTAGGGTGTGGACCCTAGTCCTGTTAGGAGGGGTGGAGGAATTTCCCACCATGTATCCTTCGAAACCTGAAGTCATGGGAGGAAAGTGTTAGTTCACGCTCCCCAAGACATGTGATGATGACTGTCAGATGCCTACTAGGGAAGCTTGGTCGAGATAGCGACACTTTCGCTTACAGGTTCTATTTGGAGTTAGGTCAATATAGTTGACGCTCCAAGATAGTCTAGCAGAGGAAGGATAGGAATGGAGATGGAAGTAGGTTAGGGAGGAAGGATGAGTAGTAATAGTTGAAAGAGTATGGAGATTTGTCTGGTGGTGGAATTTAATGTTTTCCCTTTAAAGAGAAAAAAAAAAGAGAGAAAGAAAAAAAGAAGAAGAGAGAAATGTGTATATATGAATATTCATTATTACGTA
The DNA here is from genome assembly GCA_900067695.1 of Picea abies. NCBI lineage: Eukaryota > Viridiplantae > Streptophyta > Pinopsida > Pinales > Pinaceae > Picea > Picea abies. The sequence continues at coordinate 10,946 of CBVK0101625631.1, read as the reverse complement.
ACTAAACCACAATTGTTTAAAATAAAAATTTGTTAAACTGAATAATAGAAATTAAAGGATTTCTCAAACAATTGATTGGTTTGTTGTCTTTTATAAAAGACTAGTCTTGCTGACTGGATTGGATGCATACATAAATTACTAATGGATGATAGTTTTGATTATTAGTACATGCACAAGACTTGTATGTACTAGTTACACATGCATTTCTTGTACATATACACTAGTATGTATGAGTTTTCTTGACTTACTGACTGATAATTTCAGTTACTTGTTATGAATGTGTGAAGCATGTTTCTTGTCCTTTGTACCATAAGATACCTTAACTTCGGGATGAAGTTTCCTGAAGGGTGGGTGAATGTAACGACCCTGATTAAAAAGATGCATAGGATTATTAATTATAATTAATTTAATGATCTAACTGTCCTAAAAGTTAGCTAAGCAATAATTATTTCTTAAATAACATTAAATAATTAATTATTATTAATCAGTTATTCATGATTGCCAAGGATTAATTAATTATTAATTGACTCATTAATTAATTAAGTAAAGGATTAAAGGGGGTTAATAAATTATTTTGTTAAATTAAAATCTTATGTATTTGGGAAGGGATAGGACATTAAATATAAGATAAGATAATAAATAAGAAAGGATAAAATAATAAATAAGGGGATAAGGGGTATTAATTACAAAAGGATAAGATATTTAATAAATGGATAAGGAAGTAAATGCAGGAGGCGGTGAAGGATGGATATGGAGAGGGAGGAGGTTTACGAAGGGGATTTTATCATTCGATGGGAGATTTTGGAGGGGGATGGATTTTGTGGGCTCTCTTGGGTTTGCAGAGAGGGGAGTTGAGTTTTGGAGTGGGATTGGATCAATATAGGCACCGGGTTGCTGGAAGTTTTGGGCACAGGGGCCAGGATATCCATATGATATCCTGGAGCTAGGTAGTTTTCCTAGTTGGCAGGGAGGATAGTAGGTTTGGGCAATGTTGGTCAGTGCATCAGGCAATGGAAACAAGGCGAATTAGCATCAGATCCAGGTAATTTAAATTGTGTATTTGTTTTATTTTCTATAAAATTTTATTATTTGTGGATAAATTTATATGCGAATGTGATCAAAATAACGAATATTTGAATTTTACTGTTTTTCTCAATTAAAAGAAATTAGTGAATTTTTTAAAATCAATACTGTTACAATTATGTAATTATTTGACGTCGTTAAATCTATTCGGCCCCTACAAATTCTACCTATCCATTAAAAATACTTTGATGAAATCGACATAACCCCATTTGGATGAATATTACTTGTTTGACAAAAGAGAACACAATGGTGGAAATTGGTTTTACTAATGTCTGATCTATCCTTACTAAACCAAGACACGAAATAGTAACAGGTTCTATACCGAAGCTATAACCAACCATCTTTTTTTTTTCTTTATATGGACTTTTCCAATTACTGAAAATTATATTATGAGGGATAAGGGTACCAATTGTATCTATAATATTGACACTGTATTCTTATAATCTACATGATACATTCATAGCAGTGAAGTTCTTCCTTCCTGTGAGAATTTGGTTTACAATGTGCAAGAATTGTCACATTTGATTCTATACAGTCTGGTGAGTAACTATTTTTTTGCATTTATCTATGTTTGTCTAATGGTCCAAGTTTCTTTCATCTTCAAAAAGGCGACTTTCATATAAATGTCACCAACTGGGGAGCTACACTGGTCTCCCTCACTCTTCCTGATGCTAAAGGTAATATTACCTCTAAACCCTAAGCTATCTTTCAACTCCTTTACCATATTTTCAGTAGTATCATGGCATTAAACATGTTAATGTCTATTCTCTTTTACCATATTTGTAGTAATCTCATGGAATTAAACATATTAATGTCTATAGGTCATATAACAGATGTTTCTCTTGGACATGACTCTTTAGTTGTCATTGGAAACTTTGGAACCATCATGATAGAATTTCAAAATCATGTATGTTGAGATAATCTTACTATTTGGAAGAGGTAGTACTTTTCACTTTGTTTAGTGCCTTGGATCTTTAGGGATGATATGCATGGCATCATTGTTTGCAAAGAGAGTGTACTTAAAGAAAATCACTAATTTCCACTAATAGATTTGACTTGTGTGTAAAAAATAGGTAGAAATGAATCGATTGTTTGAATTTGTGGTTGGATTGAATGTACAAGTTAGATAAAAATTATGTCCATTAAAGTAAAACAAACATTATGACAATGCATGGAGGTTTTCTCAATCTAGATTATGGATGTTCACATACAAATCTTACCTTACCCAAAGCAAGGAAAATCCCTTTTTTGTGGCATTTTTTTTATATTTGATAATGATTGAAAGTGGTTATAATCAGTATGAATCAAGTCAACAGTCAACATTTGTGAATTACTGTTTGGAATGAACTAAATATGTGAATACAAAAGAAGTTTGCAATTGTATTTCCTTTGGATAGAGACAGCTTTTTAACTCGGAAATGTAAGGAAGTGGAGGATTAAAATAAGCAAGCAGCTTCATTAGAGGAGCTTCAAGAAGTACAAAACATGTCCAACACTACAAGAAAAGAACAGAGTATATTTATTCAATAGCATGCATGATTGTTTAGATGGAAAAATATTTCAAATGATTTGGATATTGTTGATTGTTCAAATAGTAGCCACATATCAAATGGTGCTACTAGATAGAAGCTAGATATATCCTATAATTTGAAAAGTGAGAACTTTTCTAGATGGTCCCTTCAAACAACATTTGTAACTTGGTATTTATAATTCATTGTCAATGTCCAAAGAAATTCATGCACTTTTGGCATGGTTGATTGACCATCGTTATTTTTTTCTTCCAATAGGAACAAACTATATTAAGAGATTATAGAATCATACGCGGGTGCCCCAGTTGTGTCAGTATATGCTTATAATTAAAACTTTGGAGTTATAAAGAAAACAAAGTTTTCTCCAAACAATAGATAGTCTATTAAAAAGACCAAGAGTTCTATAATAATGGCTACAAAGTTACAAGCATTGCAAGAAGTTCTGAAATTTGGAAATTATTCATCCCTGGCAGATGAAAAGAAGGAGAGAGCTGAACCATTTCATGATACCTATAGGGATCATGGTCAACAAAAATAGGAAATATGTTTTCTTTAGTTTTCACACATTCTTTGACTTTCTTCTTTATCAATTGTGTAGCCAAAGCTAGAATGATGCCACTTTCCAAAGGTAGACAATCATCATAGCACACAAATTCTCCATATTCAAAAGTGGGAAAGAAGTAATACAGAGACATTAGATATCATTGGTAGGATCCTACCCCCCCACTGTGCTCCTTAACCTACAACATTCCTTGAGACCCCACCACAGCCTGTTTGGAGAGGTTGTCTGCATATGAATTAGAATTCATGTAAACATGAGAAAACCATATATCTGAAAAATTACTAGCTATAGAGAACATATGTTCCAACAAAGGCATGAGAGTTTTATTTTTCATATTGTAGCCTTCTTTTTCCATTGAATTACTAGGTTAGATTCCCTAACCACTTGTATCTAGGATGTTCCTTTTTTCACTAGCATTTTTGAGCAGGTTTAGGAGGACATGTATCCCTACCCAATTGTTCATACCTATGCCTATCCCCAACTTGACGGAGAAAAAAATGTGATAAGAGAAATACAAAACTCCTCCAGCTCCACATGGGGTAGGGTTTCCTTGGATTGCACCATTGACGAACCCCCAACTCTTTGATTTGTCTATTTCAAGAGTCTTTGGAACTGATTGGTTCTTTTGTTTGGGAGGTTGTTTTAAATAGTCATAAACATACTTTATCTTGTGGAATACATCCAAGGATGAGAAAGATAATTCCTAAAATAAAATAACATTTCTATTTATCCAATTCCCAAAGGCACTATACATGGCAAAGTTATGTGGTCACTCAGCCTTGGGTCTTCCATCCACTACTTTAAATAGTCAACCAGAGAGGTTCCCACCCATTTGAAACTCCACTAGTTAGATTTAGGTATTTCTTACATAGTTATTTTGTAAATGAGAAGTCTTTTAACAAATGGTCTATGTCTTCTACACTATTCCTACACAGGATGCATAAACATGGACCATGTTGATTCCTCCTTTGAAGGAATTCCCAAGTCAACACTTTATTGTTTAGATCCAACCAAACAAATAGTTTTGACTTCAAAGGGGATTTGATATTCCTCTATGTCTTCTACCACCAAATGACTTCTTTATCCTCATCCAAGAACATTTCTTTGTAACCTAAACTAGCTAAATATTCCTCAATTGGGCTCCAAGACTAAGCCAGGGAGTCTTCCTCTTCTTTTAGAAAAATGTAACTCATATTATATAGGTCTATATATGAACTCCATTGCTCAACATCCTAGTCTTCCATGCCTAAAATATCATCTCCTTTCCAACCATTTTTCCATAAATTTCTGCTAACTAGAACTGCCACATTTGCTAGACAGGTTATGTCTTGATCTATGAGATCCTCTAAGAGTAATTTTTTTATATTGAAAGCTCCATCACTTCCCACTCAAGGGTCCATATGTACTCTTACATTTCTACCATTTCCAATTTTCCATACTAACTAGTTCCTTACCAGAGGGGACGCCAAGACTAGATCCTTCCAAATGATGGATGCATTTTTTTAAGATTTTGTTCTCCGTCTAATCCAATCCTCCATTGAATGTATCTCAATGTGTTTTTTTTATGCCAAAAATCTTGGAATTTTATTAGGCTCCATAAACTCATCCCTACAAAAGGTTTTCCAAAACAAATAATATTTTAAGACTCCATCCCTTGAGAGCTTTGGGTTGAGCCAATCTTTGCTAACTTAGTAGGGGGTATGCCTTTATCCTTTTAAGTCTCTTCCTTTCTATTAAAAAATCATATGCCTTTTTCTATATTTTTCCAGAATCCATACAGAGATGTAAGAAAGAGTGTGCCAATAGACTGGGGTTGCTTCAGGTACCTACTTGATTAGGGTTAATCTACCCCCCATTGATAACTATCTTGTACCAACGTATTATTATTTTTTCTAGTTTTTTATACATCCATTGCTGATCTCTATAGCCATATGAATTTGGTTTGAGAACAATCCCAGATACTTTAATCCCTTGTCAAACTTAGTCACCTTAAAGGGAAGGATCCAATTTATTCCTATGGAATGACTTTCAGATAAACCATAAAAGGTTACAAACGAATTTAACAAGTTTACCTCCATGCCTGTTGTAGAATTGAAAAGATCCAGGTCTTTTTTAATTGTTTTTACTCTTATATAGAACCTCAACCAAATATAAAAGCATCATTGATAAATAAAATATGTTCAATATATAAATTCCTACGAACCTGCACTCCTCTTAACCTTTAGACTTCCACTTCAATTATAAATTTCAATTATTCTACACAAACCCTCTACAACCAATAAGAACAACAAAGATGACATTGGGCACCTCTACCTTTGTCCCCTTGAAGGATTGAAAAAGCTTGAAGCAACACCATTAATTAGGACAGAAAATGAAGAAGATTCTAGAAAACCTTCTATCCAATTAATGAAGGATAGATTAAAAGATGTTTTTATCATAATCAAATTTAAACACAACCATTTGAATCTGCAATTCTTTAAACTTAGAAGCTTTACTCCTATCTGGCCTACACATTTCCCAAACAGTAATTTTAATTTTTTCCCCTTTGCGTAGTTTTGAAAAAATATATATATTTGTTGCCTTGGGACAACCAAACACCTCTTCTTTTGAACCTCCATCTGAACTCTTCCCACTCCAACAAGTTTCTCTTTGTGAGCTCTAAGGACTTTAGTTTTGGCTTTTCTTCCTTTATGAAAATACAATTTGGAGGATTACTATATAGATCTGCAATCTTTCCTTCCACTTCTATAATATATTTTTCAGAATTGTTGTATTTCTTCTTGGTCCACTCTGTTATCGATTTTTTAACCCTTTAGAGATTTGCAAAGAATTGATACATAACAGTTGCTTCATCCTGAGAAAAAAATTTAATCCACTTCTCTTTTAATATCTTATAAAATTCCTCATCCTACAACCTATGTGAATTAAACTTGGATGGAGCTAAGGGAATTTTTTCATTCCTATCTCAAATTGGAGAAATATAGGTACATTGAATGGGGGTTTTTGTGAATTGAATCTAGAAGGTGCATTTAATATGGACACTAGCACAAGCCCAACAAAACCCCAATTTGATATGCACTATTGAAAATGCATGCATATTTTGAGTTGACACAAATGTCCATCGTATCAAATATTGGAACTCAGACATGTTCAACCCTGAGGTGCATATAAAATATAGGTTTAGATGGTTCTTCTCTAAGTAATGAATCAGAGCAGCCCAATAATTTAAAGGATGAACATTCTTACCCAATTGTGTGTGATAACCCTAATGATGGGGAAAATTGTTCAGTGTGTCTTTGTAGTTTGGAAGAATATGAAGTTGTAGGGTTGGCTAAATGTCACCATTTTTTTAATAGAGAATGTATCACACAATGTTTTAAAACTCGTCCATCTTGTCCATAATGTATGACAATTTATGGCATACCTACAGGGACACAACCTCCATGTGATATGAGCATCTGGTACATACCAATCAGAAGTCAACAGGTTTGGGATGGCCTTCAGATATATCTAGGCATTGATAGTATTAAAATCACATATACATGTCCAAATTGAATTCAGGTATTTATCATTTATGGTGACTTAACACTACACATAATTCATAATCTTAGTGTTCTTTGAGCTTGACCTGTTCTAGGTTATGGTTGCTATAAGGGGTGGAATATGATAGATGAAACCAGATGATGTATTTTAGGTCTAGAGATAATAAGTTGGTCATCATTGTTACCATCCTTACTGATATATTTATTGTTTTGAAAAAAAAAAATAGGGCATTGTTGTTCCTTGGTATGTTCTTTGCTGGAGAACTATTCCAAGGAACCCATTAATCAAAATGATTTATTGATCACAACTTTGGTTATCACAATGGATTACTGTGGGTTCCAACTCATCACTAAACAACTCTAAGAGTATCTTTTTTATCCATGATGCTTCTCTACTGGAAACACTTGCAGCAATGTATTATTCCTCTATAATGCTCTGGGCTATGGAGACCTGTTTCCTCCTAGACCAGGAGAACGTAGCTAAACCCAAACTTAAACAATATTTGTAAGTACTCTTTTCGTCCACTATAATTCCCATCCAATCTGAATATGTATATCCATGAAGCATTACACATCCACTGGAAGTGTATCTAAGCTCATAGGTTATATCCCCCCAAACATATCTCATAATATGTTTAACAACAACCATATGAATATGCTTCGGTTCACACATGAACTGGTTGAGGGAATTCACTGCATGATAAATATTTGGTCTGGTATGTATAAGATACATCAAGAACCCAATGATCTATTGATATATGGTGAGTTCTTCCGGATCTGAACCTGTAGCTTGGTCTTGTAACTTCTTTAGGTTAGAAAACATCGGTGTGGACATGGACTTATAGTTCAACATGCCAAGTCTGCAGAGCATATCAACTGTATACTTGCTCTTGTGATAGAAGGATCTCACCTGGTTTCTACCACACCTCTAAGATTAGAAAATAATGAAAAAGACTCAAGTATTTCATTTCAAATTCTACTGAAACAAAAAACCAAGGATCCACCAAAGATAAAGAACACTATCCTCCAGATTCTCCTAACAGGAAATCTCTCTCAACTAGTATTGGTCACTTCACCAATAATACAAACAAGTTTACTTTGGAACCCAAATTTGCATCCCACAAGTGTACAAGAGAATAAATAAGATAGTCTTTCACTATCCCCTCTACTTCAAACAGTCCAAATAGTACAAGAGTAACCATATGCCAAAAATCCCATCTCTTCTTCTTGAATCTTATCATGAACCCTATCATATAAAGAAGATAAAGTAGAATGAAAGAGACAAGTTTGCTTTATCTATCTTAACACAAGCATGTGTTCAATATGAATTATGAAAGGACTTCTCCTTCCTTTATTTAATGAACGTGATGGAGGACAAAAATCATAACATGAAAAAATAAAGTTACATAAGTGGTAATCATGATCATAAGGAGGACATGTGCTACTACATGCTTGCTCTATCCATTTGTGGAGAGGGTTGTTATAAAATCTGCAAGGTGAATATGCCAGCCCATCATTAAGCCATAAAAAAAGAAAATCATCAACAAAAGTATTCAAAACTCCCCCAGCCCTTGCATTGTAATGATTACCCTTAGAGGCACCTCAGAATTGATTGCCAATTAACCCTAGACTTAGAGTAGGTTACATTGAGTGCTTACTTGCTTGTCTTCTATATGAAATTGTAGTGACAAGGTGAAGGGAGATTTAACCGTAACAAACTCTATATTGATATAAACTCTCATTTTACAAGATTGAAGAAAAGTATAAGAAGAATGATGTCATACAAAGGGAAGTATTAGCAAACATATGCACTTAGAAGATAACCTTGAACAATAGAATGTCTGAAAGGATCAATCTTCCACCCAATGTGAGGAGCTTTGCCAAACTCTTCTTGATAAATTGGTGCCCAAGGGTTGTTTGATATAATATGTCCACATAAAAAGTAGATGTTTAATCAAGCATGCATCATCCCCCATTTAAATTCAAGTTGGCCAGATTCAACAAGATTTCTAACAACTTCCCTTTTTTTCCTCTTTTTTTTGTTGCCTCCACCACCTTTAGAAAAATAAACTTGCAGTTTGGGTTTTCTTGCAAAGCACTGATAAACAAATCCAGGATGTATTATATTGATACTACCTAAAGAGAAATGTTAGAGCTAACAAAGTATTGATAGATTGTCTTGGGCCATCCGACATTGTCATGCATGCGAGGAACTAAATAAACATGCATCTTTCCTTCTACTGGCCCTGCTTTGGTGTTATACTCAAATGCCTAGGATTTCTAGAAACATAGATTGATGAGTAAGATGAAATGCAAATCCATTGAAGCTTGACCCGCCCATGTTGGCAATGTTTGTTGCGGTTTATTTCATGGATCCTATAACATTTATAGCCTTTTCCTAAGCGAGGTTGGTATAGAATGTCAGGCAGCAGCAAAAGATCAAGGCCACTATAAAATGATGTATGTACTAAGGTTTCCCTCCTGGGGTTACTGTGTAGAAGTTGGGATAAATAAGTGGTTTGGTCATGGTGGGTGTCATAAATTAGATCATCTTTTCAGTAAGAAAAAATAACAAAAATTTTCACCTTTAGAAAGCAAAATCAAAAAATGAAACTAGGTGCTATTAAAAGGGTCATCATACAGGTACTCTCTCTGCTTCAAAAGTCAGAAAGTCAAGGAGAACATAGCAGTTCGTGATTTTGTTTCAATGATTGCTGATCTACAAACCCTAAGAAGTGGATCTACGTAGGCTCAAGTCTGCAACACTTGAGCTCTTTTCATGCGCTAAGCTATGATTCCATGTTAGAATTAAGGGAAAATGAAAACAAAAAAGTTTTATTATTTTTTGTTCACTAGATCAACATAAAGAAGAATAGATATACACAGATCTGGAAACAAATAAAATTTCGGAGTGTAAAAATAAAATTCTATCTTACCTCCTGATTCAAAGATAGATGTATATGTCACATGTGTGTATGTATGCCTTTGTAAATATGCTCATAATTTAGTTTAGGTTCATGGATTAAACCTCTAGGGTTTGATCTTTTTCAAAGAGAATTGTGGGACAATTTTTCCATAGATAGAGACCCCCAAATACACAACAATAATATCATAGACATAACATCAATACCCCTAGTAGAAAAACCCTTCACTGGACAGTGATATAGCACAAGAATGAGAAATGGATAGGTAAGCAAACCCTCTAGTAGCAAACATCAAAGCCTCACTCAGAAATCTAGACAACAAGCTGAAAACCCCCACAGGAATCGTATCACTCCATGCAATAGCTAGAATGTATCCCACTCAATAGAGGAGAGGGCCTAGAGAGAGGTCACGACACTTGCACATAGGTTCATGAACCTAAAGAGAAATCTGGCACCTAGAGAACATACCCGACAACTAATGGGAGGCATCTCTATGCAAGAGAATAGGTCCGACATCCCTAGAAGGAACCTCACAGTTCAAAAGAGGTAGATCCATCATACATCAACATACCCAAAAAAGAAACTTCCATCCAACACAGAAATTGCAAATCTGAAACTAATAATCAAAAGGAAGGTCGCACCAACAACAATGAAGTAGTCATTGAGGTAGCCACAACAATAGAAACTTATATGTGCATCTCTATCTTCATAAATACAACAACCAAGATAAATGATTTCTCCCTCAGAACTACCTCAATTCAATCAAGAAGATGCCAACTTCCCTTATTTTCATCCTAGAGTGATCCTCCAAGTAAAATTTGAGGCTATTGCTTATGCTTGAAAATAAGATAGGAAACCAAGGAAACTACATTTCCTCATCAAATCTGAAATTGTATGCTATTTCTCCACTTCCTAATTAGCATGATGCCATAAACCAAAAAAATCCATGTTACCAGAAACAGGAAATGGAAAACAAAATAGGAAACGAGAATTGAGTGAGCAAGAAATTGGGCTAGAGGGTTTGGAGGAATAAGGAAAATGAACCCACCACCTCCTCCTCACTCTTCCAATGTATATTATGTTGGATTACTGAGAGGGGGGCTGAATCAGTAATAACGTAATGTTAATCCTTTTTCTTCAAATGTTATATCAATGTAGAATTATTATCCAATAATGAGCAGTAATAAATAAACAATCACACACATGCACAATACACCAGTGTTTTACGTGGAAACCCAAATCGGGAGAAAACCACAAAATGCTTTTTCTTATATGTCTTGAAGAATTACATTCATTGGAAGCACCA
>CBVK0101625630.1:0-16992 GCA_900067695.1 Picea abies | reverse complement strand
TCAATAAAATAGAATAAGGCAGATGTAAGAAGACCTAATAAAAGCTTTCGCTTCTAGAAGGATCTTCCTATAAATGCTTCTTTTTAGTATAAATAGGAGTCGAGGGTATGAGAACCCTAGCTTGGAGATTATTGTAACAGAGTGCTGCTCGACTGGAGGTTGCCCCCTCGAAGAGGCCTATGAACATTGCTATCTGAATCAAAGTGCTATTTTTGTTGCTATTTTGTATATCATTTATGTGTATTGTGAAGATTATGTTAGATATTTTACTGTTATTCTGTCATTTCTAGCATTTCATTTATGTTCTGCATATTTTATATATCTGGTGTCTTGCAGAGCCCTCCTGCCTAGGTGTTCGAGGGATCCACACCCGAAAAATATTTTTGGGTTGTTTGTTTGTCCGTTTTTAGTGGTTTTCATCATGTTATTTTCGATTTTGGTGGTTTTGTATTGCATGGGTGAATTTTTGGCTCAACCCATGGTTTTATAATTCTAGTTAAGGAATTAGGGTTGTATTCTAATTCGGGTCAATGGATTAGGGGTTTTGGATGTCGTGGGATCCTATATATTTGTATTGTAAACAATAAATTTGGAAGATGTTGAATAAGAATGAGAGGTGTGGCTCTAAACAAGTTGTCGGTTTTCCTAGTTTGGGTTTCCAAGGTAAATCCTTGGTGATTCTCCTCTGGTGCTACGAGGGCAGAGGGAATATTACAGTTGGTGCATAGTGATGTGTTTGGACCTCTGTTGGTTCCATCACTAGGTAAATATATGTACTATGTCTAATTTATAGACAACTTCTCGAGGAATACATCGATTTATTTCCTCAGAAAGAAATATGAATTCTTTGACAAATTTAAAGAGTTTAAGGCTCTTATGGAGAATCAGATAGAGGAGAGAATTAAGGTTTTGAGGACGGATAATGGTGGATAATTTTACAAAAATGAATTCGAAGAATTATGTAATAAGTGTGGTATATCAAGGAAGAATACTACTCCATACACACCTCAACATAATGGAGTTGTAGAAAGGATGAAAAAGACATTGATGGAAAAATAAAGGAGCATGCTCAGAGGTGTCAAGTTAGGACATGACTTATGGGCATAGGTAGTGGGTATTTCATATTACATGGTTAATTGATCACCCTCATCGGTGCTATATGACAATACTCCACACAAGTTATGGATTGGTAAGAAACTCTCTCTTACACATCTCAAGGTTTTAGGATGTGATGCTCATGTACACGTTCCAAAGGAAAACATGTGTAAGATGGATAAAAAAGGTTGAAATGTGTATCTTTATTACTTATAAAGATGGTTCAAAGGTTATAATATTTGGAATCAAAGATGTTGTCAAACAGGAAGTCTTGCCAAGGGGGGAAGAACCAGAGAAAATAGAGTTTGAATTGAAGGATAATGAATCAGACTCTACAAAAAAATAAGAATCAAAAGAAGAAGAGCCTCATACTCCAGTATTGAGGATATCAATTCGGGAAAGAAGGAAACCGAAAAGGTAAAAACCACCTTATTTTTGTTCAAATTTTGTTTTCTTTATTACTAATGATGATCCTAGAACTGTTAGGGAGGCAGTGGATTCAAAGGATGGAAAACTCTAGAAAAAGGCCATGGTGGAAGAAATGGAAACCTTGGACAAGAATGAGGCTTGGGATCTAGTGGAGTTACCGACTCGAATAAATCCCATTGGAAAAAAATGGGTGTTTAAGAAGAAGTTAAATGAAAAAGGCAAAGTGGAGAAATATAAAGCTCGGTTATTAGAAAAAGGTTATTCCCAGGTAGAGGGAATTGACTTTAGTGAAATTTTTCTCTTATTTCCAAGTGAATTGATTTATTTTATCTATTGTTGTTTCTTTTGATTTTTATGTGGAATAGATGGATATGAAGACACCATTCCTACATGGAGATCTGGAAGAAGAAATCTACATGAAGCATCCAGAAGGCTTTGCAGTGAAGGGAAAGAAAGAGCTTGTATGCAGGTTGAAAAAGTCCCTATACAGGTTATAACAATCAACAAGGATGTGGTATCAAATATTTTATACTCATATGTTGGGACTTGGCTTCAAAAGGAGAAAAGTCGATCACTATGTGTATTTCAAATTAGTCAATGATCGTCTTATTTATTTGGTAGTGTATGTGAATGATATTTTGCTGATAGGAAATGAAAAAGAGATTATTCGGGATGTGAAAACTCAGTTGTCCTTTAAATTTGACATGAAGTATCGTGGTGCTGCAAATTTCATTTTGGGAATGGAAATTAAAATTGATAGGGAAAATAGGAAATTCTAGTTAAATCAGAGGAAATACGTCGAGATAATATTGAAAAGGTTCAATATACAAGAATGTAGACCGATAAAGCTTCCTATTCATGTAGGTGTAAGGTTATCTATAGATCCATGTCCCAAGACACAAGAAGAGGAAGAAAACATGTCTCATGTTATGTATGCTAGTGCACTTGGTAGTTTGATGTATGCAATGGTTTGTGCTAGACCAATAATTGCACATGCAGTGGGATTTTTTAGCAGTTCTATGTCAAAACTAGGGAAGGAGCATTGGACAATAGTAAATAGGGTTTTCAAGTATTTCTGTGGCACTACTTGTTATCACTGAAATTTCGTCTGCACATGGCGACAAGAACTCCACATCATCAAAACAGCAATGAAGTCATTCATGGCACTGAATTAATTTCACAGCACTCCAGAAGGGCCAAAAACTATACAAAGTAACCAAAAATTGAAGGGCGCTTTACAGCAGTGTGGCTCGCGTGCGCATGCGCGGGACAAAAACGTGTTATTAGCGCATGTGCGCTCGACACGCGGCTGTCAACACATAAACCCGTGCATCTTCTAATATGGCACATTAATTGAATAGGTCGGCCTCCCAAACGCCTACGAACCGGCCCCCAAGATGATTTGACTCTCAAATCAGAGCCGGATCTGCAAAATCGGTGGGTTAATGACCTAAATAAACCCTAAATGGGTCCCTGTTTACACTTTGAGAAGGTTACGTGACCTCCCAGGAGCTGCTATAAAAGGCCGTGAGGATTCACTATTTTGGCAAGGAATTCTAAGCATTGTTATGTTGTTCAGATGGTTAAGGGCTCCTCCTTTGACAACAACCCATCAGCTGCATCACCCAGAGTTCTTTCACTGCTGTGCACAGTTCATCTCACTTGTAAGGAAAGCAATTTGTGTTGAGGGCCCCGAAGAGCCTTCCACTGGGGGGAGAAGGAACCTCTGGTCTCTTTCTTCAGCGTGCTCTGGTTTCATTAATACACCAGCCTGAAACAATTGGTGACCCCTGTGTCTTCTGTTTGATGTTGGTTGTTTCTTGTTACAGTTTTATTTTCTTTCAATTGATAGTTAGATTGTAGTTAGTTTTTTTTTCTTTAACCCTTTGCTCCACAGCTGTTCTGCCCTGCCAGACCCAACAGGGTATGCAAGCGCTCTCCATTTGCTCACCTGGTGACCATTTGAACGCGAACACTACTAATTATGGATTGTGCTACCAAGGAAGATCAGGATTGGATAGAGTGTTTGGAATACATGTGTTTGTTGATACATATTGGGTTCGAAATTTGGATCGTAGAAGATCTACAAGTGGCTATGTGTTTAACCTATTTGGAGGAGCAATCAGTTGGGTGAGAAAAAGATAGTTTGTATTCTATAGTGGCACTCTCAACTACAATAGTTGAATATATGACAACCACTCATGCAAGAAAAGAAGAAATATGGTTGCAGATATTGTGTTCAGGCACTGCGTTGGTACAACAAGTTGTAAGGATATATTGTGACAGTCATAGTGCAATCGTCCTAGCAAATAATCGAGCTTATCATTCAAAGAAAAAGCATAGTAATGTTCAGTGTCACTTTGTGAGAGACATGGTTGAAGACAAGAAGTTGTTGTTGTTGAAGTTGGACGCTTTGAAGAGTGTTTCAGATTCATTGACAAAGTCTGTGAGCACTGAGAAGTTCTCCTGGTGTTGAGAAACAACGGGCATTGTTCCCCTGGATTGTTGACTATGTAATCTTGTGACCCCGTGTATGTAAAGAAAACATCAAGTGGGAGAATTTTGGGTATGTGTTATAGTATTTGCACGATGAACCCCACACATTGTGTTTCATCAAGCACAGTGGCAGGGTCATTGGTGGGGGAGCCCCAGTAAAAATAAATAAATAAAATTGGGTGGTTTTTGCGTCTGTTTTTAACATTTTTCAGTATGTGGTTTTCAATTTTGGCAGTTTTTTGGTGCATGGGAAGATTTGTGGCTTGACCCATGGTTTTCTAATTATTATTAAGGAATTAATGTTGTAGTATAATCCGGTTCAATGGATTAGGGGTTTTGGATGTCGTGGGATCCTATATATAATGTATTGTAAAAAAAGAAGTTTGAAGATGATGAATAACAATTAGAGGTGCAGCGACCCCTAGGGTGTAGGGCAGTCATTGATGGAGTGTATTATTAAGGCACTTCATTATGTAAAGTCATCGGTTCAAAACCCAACTTACCTTAAGTGTCGTGTATGGGGCATCATGGGCACACCTAGAGGTTATAGTGGTAGCAGTCATATAACACGACCACGTGTCACGCAAGTACATGCCCGACTAGTTGTTGATTCCACCAGTCAAAAAAAAAATAGAGGTGCATCTCTAAATAGGTTGTTAGTTTCCCCGGTTTGGGTTTCCATGTAAATATATATGTATATGTGTGATTACAATTGTGTTTTTTTATGTTTTAAGAATATGTGTGTGCATTGAATTACTGTAAAAGTTTTAAAACTTACAATATGGTCATCATTTTAGAGGAGAGAGTATGGATCATGGAAAATAAACATGTGATTGAGGAGTGTTTGTTTCATTTGATCAACCAAGTCATGCAAGTTCAAGGAATAAAAACCTAATAGAAGGAAAACTTGAGTATATTGGCACCATTCAATGGATAATTGAGTTGGACTGTAGGTCCTTTAAATGTGTGATTTTAAAATGTAAATTAATTGATCTTTTTTATGTAAGGAGTTTTATAAGATACGACCTAGATATTGAATTATATTATATTGACAAACCTAGAGAAACTTCAACATATTAGGCTGAACCATTTATACTTCCAGGGCATTGTGAGTAGTTTTTCTTCCATCTTGATGTCTCTGTCAAAAATTGGTGTTTTTGTATTCCATGTACACCCAAGGAAAAAAACATTTTTGAAAATGTATATATTGCGGTGAAATGTAAGCGGTGAAATGATGTGGGTGATCAAGTAGAATTAGGACTGTAGTTTTGTTAAGAAATAATCATTGTAATCTTATTGGTTTATTTCATACACATATATAATATGGTCAATTCATATTGTTATTTTGTGAATTTAAATGAATAGGAATTGTTAATTCATAAGCTATATTTTAATGAGGATCAACCAATTAATGAACATACAAGCATAAATAGGGTTTGTATGTTTAAATTTCTATTTATTTTTTATATATTTTTCTAGGTTACAATGCCCAGGGACAACTCCCAAGTACTTCCCCTCATTTTGAGGATGGTACCTAGGTTAAACCTTAGAATATTCAGGGCACAAGGTTGGTCAACAACAGGGCTCGAAGCCATTACAATAATATACTTGTTAAGAGCTGAACATGTCACTTATGCGAATTGCACATGGGTGGGGAGGATAACATCATTCCTCTCAACTACCTAAGCTAAACCAAATTGATTTGGGTGTTTTAATTACATAAATATCTAATCTCTAATATCTTCATTGTTTTTCTTCTACAACTTCAATGGTTGGGTTTTCTTAATAGTTGCGAACAAAGGGATCAAGAAGCTTCAAGTGTTGGGTGACTCCAAGCTACTTATTGATTGACCAACGATAAATGTTAGATCACTAACCTAGCCCTGGGGTATATAATTCCAAAAACCTTGGAGGTAAAATCCCTTTTTGATCACATCAGTTTTTCCCACATTTACAAGGAATTCAACACTAAAGTGGATTCCATTTCAAAACATTTTCTATCATTGCGGGAAGGCTCTTTGTTATCACTAGAATTCATGGGTGTTGAGATCTTATTTCAAAACATGGTTTACATTCTTTGACGCTCTATGGTTGCTTTGTTTATGACAGGTTCCTATTGTTTGGTCTACATGACCTCATCTTTGTTGTTTCTTATGGAAGCATTTGACATATGTAATATGTTTTTTATACCGTGGGGGTCTCTCTCTAGAATATTGTTCTATGTCTATGTCATGCCAGTACTTTTGTGTTTTTTTTTAAGGATAGTGATTGTTATAGTATCGATCATTGTAATCATGCAGGGTCATTCAATGTATAATTTGATTTCTCACTAGAAATATCAAGTATAAAAAAAATCCTTGCAAAGAAAAACTTCAATGATTGGGTAATTGATATATATAAATATTTATTGTGAACAAAATAAACTATGATTATGATTAGTAATTATTATAATTTGTAATATTATTATTATTATTTTTATTTTTATTTTTTATTTTTTTTGTGTGTAAATAAAAATATATATTACCTTACCTTAGCCAAAAACGTGTGTGTCTGAATATACATGATAGCATGCCAGTTCTTCTGCCACCGTGGTGGAAAACAGAACACGTGGACATGACAATTGTTCATAGTTCTAGGAATTAAAGAAAAAGTGTAAACTGTCGACATACAAACAAGGGGACTTGCCACTTGTTCTGCCACTATCGTGGAAACTAGAACAGGCGGTGGACTGAGTGCCCTGACCACCTATCAGACCTAAACCTATTGGATCTGAACCAGAGACTAAAGTAGGCAAAATTTGCAAAAACTTATCCATTAAACCAAAGAAAAAAAACCTATGAGAATGCTAGGTAGGGGGAGAGCTCGAGTGTCCATCTTGACGGGGTCTGAAGGTGAAGGGATGGCAGCAAGTTAGGAAGCGACTCTTCTCAGGCTCGCTTGACAGGGAATCATACAGGGTGTCAAGACATTTGTTGAAGAAACTCTGGCGGTGTTGTTGCTCGTCCAGGTCCCTTCTCATCTCAAATATTAAGACTAGGTGGTCTTCCGTGAGTCTGTAGGAGTCTGGAGTTGGGTGACTATGGTCCTCTTAAGCCTGGTTTTCTTCCATAGTGGCAGTGATGGAGTCATAGGCAGCAGCAGAATCTGTGACGGGGTCTTCTTCCATGGAGGCAGCAGAGTTGCACCCCAAGTGGTCCTACATAGGTAAGGCTTCTTCTTCCACTATGTAACCCATCGCAACTGAATCCTTAAATGGACTAGTGGTGCAGGTGGCGGGCTGGTCCTCTAGGGAGGTTGAAGGTAGAAAAGGAAATAATTATGCCCAATTGGGTGGAAATTCTTCTTCCACCAGGCATCCACCTTGGAGACTCTCAGTATTGGGAGGACTAGGCTCTTATTGATATTATGCAAACCAATTTTGCCTAGGGGAACCCGGATGGTCCTCATCTAGAACGAGATATCGAGAGGCACATCCTGGGTTGTAGTGAGGCCAAGGCTCTGAAGGAGCCTGCACAGACCAGTTCTTCCCCAAAGAGCCCTGATGGTCCCCGCTTGGCATGAGATCTTGAGAGGCAGGCCTTGGGTGGTTGTGTCGGCCAAACCTTCTATAGTAGGTCGTCCCTCATTGGGGCTTAACTCTTTCTCGTGGCATGGTTGTGCATAGCACTAGGCAAGATGAAAAACCAGTTGAGCAGGCTTAATCTTGGAGAAGAATTAATAGAATGATGTTGAGCTTTGGGCCCAAGTGCCCCATATAAAACTTCTCGCATGGTGAAAAGACTAGGAGGGGGGATGCATTGATGGCTCTAGTAGCCATTAGTGTAGGTGTAATGCTAATCTCCAAAATTATATTGAAGCCCAAGAGCCGAGCATGGGCTTCCATTAAGTCCCAACGCACTAAGGCTTAGCTCTCATGCATGTTGACCATCGCGACTGGACGGGGGGGAGGGTGGCGGCGAGGGGATTTAACTGCCCTAGTAATCGCCCCTTCCATTGACACCTATGACCCATGTGTCACCCCATCCGAGGATTATTATTATTATTATTATTATTGATTATTGATTTTTTAATTAATTATAATAATTGATATTGGTTACTAAATAATCTTTAATAATAAAAAATTATTATCAATTAAACACCATATTTTTTATTAATTAAAAAATAATATTAAATATTAATAAATTATTTTCAAAATCATTTAATTCCTAGATATGTCATTGAGTATGTCTTATCAAGGTCTTATCAATCCCACTAAAATCAATTAAGTTGATAGGGTAGAATTCTTTAACATGAATCTAGGCTAGGTGGTATATGATAACACTAGGTACTTCGTAGTAGCTTGAGTGGTGATTTTTCCTCTTTAGTGTAGTGTATTAGCCTAAAATTTGAAGAGAATAGATTAGTTTCAAGGAGGATGTAAGTTTTCCAAAATAAATAAATATATGTTTGAAACCTCTTGTTCTATATTGTTCCCTTCATAGTTACCTTATGATTTTTCACATCGGGTTTTGTAATTCTGTTGAGCCTCGGTTTTGAAAAGTTTTTCAATGACCAGTTAGCCTATTATTATCTAATTTCTCATGTATCCTTTGTGCATTTATCATTCACATTTCCATATTATCCACTTTTATCATAAGATCTTAGAGAGACATGTGGATATTAAATTTAATGATTTTCCATGTTTCGATGATTACTTAGGATGGATTTTGTGGTTTCTTAATTACCTCTAGAGGTCCAGCTATATTTCTAATGTTTTATAGGAAATCCGATAGCATCTGCCACTTATAGGAAATATGATAGCGATCGCCACCTATAGGAAATCTGGTAGTGCCTCCACAATCAAGATGGTTGGGCCTCCTGAGAGCAAAATCGAGCATATGGGTTTTGTTGGGGATGATGTCATCGAGCTTCAATGTTTCTCAAATGGGCCCAATGACCATTAAGCAAGGAATTGATATCCTGTCAAACCTAGGTCAACCCACTCTATTTTGCCAACAAACTGATCTGATTTTGTGGAACAGGTGCCCATGTTGGACACCCACATCTCCCACAACGATCGTGCATGTAAACCGACACCCCTTCTTCATCATTGAGCCAGTAAGATGCAACGATTCTAGTCTTAACTCAGTGAAACTCCAAAAAGCATGATATTCTTGTTGAGAGGGAAAATATATGGTTGTAACATTTTTCTTTTTATGATTTGTAAGTTGTAAGCATAAATACAGAGAGACATGTTATAGCAAGATTTGTCTTACCCTATGGAAATTTGCTCAGAAGGCCTTTTTCCATTTCCCTATGCAGACTTGAAGTCCCTTTTTGCAGTTCCCGGATCTAAAAATAATATTTTTCCACATATACGCACCCTAACTATTATACATCATGCGTATACGCAAGTTACACAATTATAGCCCGTGTACATCGGGTTTTGTGCCCAAAATTAAAAAATGGCGTCAGTTTTCCATGTCAAGTCACGAGATCCATGATCCTTAACCTTCCATATACTGGAAACATTCTGAATCGGCCCTTCAATTCCATTTGAAGGATATAAATGGGTCATATCCAAGATGTGGAGGAGAAGAGAAGAATTCAACTTTGAGAGCAAATTTACTATGGAGAAATTATTCATATTGATTATGCATCTCTTTATCCTTTTAAGTCTGAACACATTGTTCAGCCCCCAATATCTTCCCTACTTGATTGAGAACCTCCTTGTCTCTCTTATATGAGCTTGCCTTTGATGGCGGATTGAAGTGGTGGAGACCCAGCTGGAAGGGACTTAGTTTCTCTATTTTGAACCGTGCCAACACGGAAGTTTGTAATTCATTCACTTATGTTGATTACATTTTAATAGAAATACTCTTTTCTCATCCAATTAATGTCTTTCAAATATTTGAATTGTTATTCCATGGGCATAGTTGTTATGAATATTGATGGATTATGCTAATGAATGTGATAACTTTACATATTATCACCATATGCTTCCGTTTCTTAGTTGTTGAGGACAAGTTGCAGGTATATTGATTTGATTCAAGTGTTGAACGGTGGACTTCATCGAACGTCTGGACAAGGTAGGCTCTTTATCTTTTCCTATTAGCATATTTTTTTATATAGCATACATGGGATTAGAGTTGATTTCTATAGTTATTTTTGTTTGTTGTGGTTTACCCCATGCCATAGAGATATTCTCCTTGTAACATAATTGGTGACCATACTGGGGATATGATCTTATTTTCGAGGTTTGAAGTGTTTTTCTCCTTTGATTGCTCTCGTTTATATTGAGTTTCTTATCGTCTGATTGCTTGATAGCCTCTGTTCATTTTGAGTCTGAGTTTCTTAGCCTTGTCCTTAACCTGGTAGTGTTTAATAAATATGCATGGGTTTTTACCTGACAGTTGCGTACATATGCGTGATGTCCTTCTACAAGAGGTGTATATACGTGGTTTTCTCCTTAACAGTCGCATACATATTTCTTGTGTGCTTGGTTGCTGAGTTTGTTGTTTGTTGGGTAAGTTTTGATGGTTGTTGAGTCTTCTCAGGTCTCTGTTATGACTTTTAAGTGCCTACAGAGTGATAGGAAACCTTTCTTTGGTTGAATTTTTCGGGCGGTGCCTTTCTCATCATCCTTTTCATTGATTGTCCTTACGTCTTGGGATGGGTGTTTTCTTCTTGATATCCTACTTGGTTTGTATCTAATTGCATTCAGTAGAATCTTTATATCAAGTTGTTGTTCAGTCCTTGCATATTCATTCTTTTATATTGAAAATACAAAAATATTAAGCATTTTGCATTGTTGGTGTTTGATCTCTTGGGTTCTTATCATTGATCTTAGTACATGTATGGAAAGATTGTATTTTATTTTGAATTGCAGAATTAAATTGAAAATTGCATTTTGAAAGCTTATCATATTTGGAATTGAAGTTAGGAATTTTCATTTTATTCATATTCATTTATTTTACTTGTTGAGTCATAACATCATCAGTTTCACTACCGCACCTTTGTGAGTAAGAAAGGCCACTAAAAGCAACGCTGATAATTTAAAATTGATTAGAAACAATTTTATTTTCTAGGGTGAACAAACTAGATTAGGACTTGGAGCCATGGAATAGGATTTTGTGAGTAAATTTATCCAAGGCTATTAAATTCAACATATGTGTCTGACTAAGGGAGTGGTGAAATCCATTGTATAATTGGTGACATCGGGAGAATCCGCTTACACCACAGTTAAGCACGAGGTCACATGAAGTTGGTTGAGGGGATATCCACCCAATACCTTCTTAGCATCAAATATATTTATGGGGATCTATTTGTATATGGGGATCTTTCTAGTACCTTTACCTCTATGAGAGGCAGTTCTTTCGAGATTTCAAGCTTTGCTACCCTGCCCATACGGTAGACCTGACTTACGATTGTTCTCATGCACATCGGTTAGATCGTGGTTTCTTAGTTTCTTGACATAGGTACCACATAGGTTACTTGCAGGGGTTATTCTATAGGTACCTTGGGTCAGATAAGGGTCGGATAGCACATCACCTTTATGAAGGAATACCTCTCTGGGGGGATATGACCGACTGGTTGTTAAGCACACGAGGGAGTCTCGAGCCCCTCTTGGGTGAGGCATACCTACTGTAGGGAAGGAGGCCCCTTTCATCCACTTTATCATGTTTGTGTGCATATTGGACTTTTGTTTATTTTGGTGTGCTCTATGATTATTAGTTGGCCTTAGGATTTTGTATTGCGTCATGAGTTTTCATTGTTATGGTTATTGGAGCCCCCATGACTCCCTCAATTAGCACTACCCAACTCATGGTCTTTTCTCATTCCATGGGGATGAATCCTTTTGTATTTCTGAGTGATACGTTGAATAATCATACTCAACCAATACCTTGGGCCTCTTATCATTTTTCTCATGGTATGCCAGACATGTCTTCACACTTTCCATCCTCTGTCTCGTCGTCTTATGTGAATCCTAGTTTTGGGTCTGGGGGCATGATGCCTCCTTATTCTCCCTTTTTGTTTGGTGGGAGTCATATCCCTCAGCCAACTCTTATGGTAGGAGGTTAGAATCTTCCTTCCTACAGATCCAATACTAGATTCACTTTTTCAAGAGCAAGTGCTCAACTGGGCAGCCATTCTACTTATTACATACCGTCCATCTATCCTTCTTCTGCTATGTCAGTTCCTACGAACACTTTTTCCATGGTGGACCTCCATCTGTCCTCTAGTGTTTCATCTAGGGAGGAGTCATTTTTATAGTATGGGAAACCCCCTTCACGAAGTTCCTTCATCTGGGGGAAACATATATCCTCACATGAGTAACCCTTGTCATGTCGCTTTCTCTTAGCAAGTGGCTTCCTTGGTGTTGATGCCCTTACACCCCTTTATGAACCAGTTTGGAGGAGGATATTATCCTATTGAATAGGGCCATGTTGTACACTAGAACCCTTCCTAGCTCGCAATTTCTCAAAACCAATCTTTCCCAGAACCTTGGTCTCAAATGTCGCAACCAACCGCCGTCAGTCCAGTCACTGCAAGTCATACTAGCATTATATCACCAACCTCTGCTATTCATGTTGGAGATTGGTCGACAACCTTTGCAAGTTATGTTGAATACCAACAACCAACTGCTACAAGTCATGATGGGGGCACAAATCTAGTCACTACTAGTCAAATTGCACATACATCACCAACCTTTGCTAGTCATGTTGGGAATTCATCACCAACCTTTGTTGGTCATGTTGAAGGTTCGTCACCAACCTCTGCTAGTCATGTTGGGCATTCATCACCAACCTCTACAATTCATGTTGGAGATTTTCCACTAGCCTCTGCAAGTCATGTTCGGAGCATGTCACCGGCCACTGCAAGTCATTTTGGGGGAATTCATACGATTGAGAATCCTATATGTGTAAGAAATAATCCCAAGTTCCTTTGTATGCTTTGAAAAGGAGATCACCTTACTCGTTTGTGCCCTTCTACTGTTGTGGTACAAGAAGCATGGTCCTTGCCTGGGGGCCCTTCGGGTTCTAAGTTGTCTTTGGTTTCCAACCTTGTTGGGTTGATATAGCGGTCGTTTCGATGCAATATTCAACTGACACAACTCTTCTTTTTGGGGGTGATGTGTTTCTTAACCTTGTTGTCTCGCATCCTATTCAACCAACGATTGTGTCGATGCAATATTCGGCTGACACCACTCCTATTTTTGGGGGTGATGTGTCTCTTGACCTTATTTTCTCACATCCTATTCAACCAATGGTTGAAGAAGTGGTCATGCTAATGCAATCTTCGGTCGATCCCACTCTTCTCTTGGAGAGTGACAAGCCTAAGGAAGTGACATTGTCGATGCAATCTTCGATCAATCCCACTCTTCTTTTGGAGGGTGATGCGTCCTTCGACCATGTCCTTGGAATTTCTAGTCCTGTACCTTCTGAACAAGGGAGAATTATACTCTCTTCGAGCATGCTCCCTCCAAGTCCTAGGGTGGTTTCCTTTGATTGGAATGATCTTGTAGAGCCTTGACTTCCTTCTTCTACACCCTTCCAGATAAGGGGAATTCTTTGATATATTGTAGATAAGCTAACCTCTGCAAGTTTTTCATCCTCCTCGACTTGGAAAGCTTTGGGTTTTACCAAGCTTGTGTTAGCTATCTATGAGTTGTTGACTTTCGATAGAAGTCCTGCATGGGAGCCTTGGCCTCCCCCATTATATGTTGCTTAGAACAGCATCCTCCAAGTCTTGTTTAAGCTCTTTTTTGACTCTCTCAAAAAGAGAAAAGATTGTTGAGTGAACTTGTCTCTTTCACACTTGTTAATTGGATTTGAAAGGACGTCTATTTGGTGTAAGTTTATCCCTTTTTCAAAACAAGTAGACTAATTTTGAAAAAGGAATACTCTAGCCACTAGTGGCTAGAAGAGTTCTCTTGGGTATTGTTTTATACTTTTTTGGGCCTAGGGGACTAAATTTACGAAAAATGACATTTTTTTAGCATTAAGTTGTAATTGCATCTCATTCTCTTGCTTGTAGTACTGAGCCTATTGTCATTTCTCTCTTTTTCATTATAATCCTATCACCTTAGCAGTTTGCAACATCATCCAAACAGAGCCTTGTTTATATCCTTTCCAGCTTGACACCTTATACCCCAAATGGAAACATTCCCTCGAGTGTCCATATCCTGCATGCACCTCTTTGCATTGAGCATAGGTATGTTCCATTGTTGGAACTAGTTTCTTACTAGTGACACACATTTCCTCCTCTATATCATAGCATTCATTTGACTATGAAAAAAAAAATATGGGTGGGAAAAGAATATGATCTTATATTGGTAGCATTCATGTCGCCTTTGAACAGAGCACAAAACTTTTGAGTCCACTTGTCATCAAAATTTTGGGTTTAGCATGAACTTAGGAAGCTAAGATCGTTACTTATATTTTACTCTTTCAACTAGTTACTCTTCCAGTCCTTATGGAGAGTTTGATCAGTGCCTCCTGCATCACAAACTTTCATCATTGAGCCTATGATGCCAAAGTCTTCCATATGTCTCATGCTCTTGTTCAAAGGATGTATATCAACCTATGTCATCCATTCCTCATAACTCTTTACTTTACATGTCGGCCATACCCTCAATGTGTCTCAGAGTTACATGAAGTTGTAGTCCTACCATGCACCCTAGTCCTACTTTCATCATTGATAGGTAACCTTGAACCCAATAGTCAGCATTTCATCATTGGTCACTGACTGGGGGGTTTCTCTTGTGTTCGACGACAAGAAATCTATTCACACATTGGTATTCATGCAGTATCTTGGATGCCATTAGCCTTATTGGTGGTTTCCTCTCCTTTGTCAGTAGTTTTCCTTATTGACTGCTATTCAGATGGTCTTTTTTGTTTACCACTTGCATATGGCACACACGAAAGATGCATAGGGTCATTGGTTCATGCATATGTTCTTCACCCGATTTCCTCCAAATCATCAAAATCATGCTTTGTACCCTATGTTGAATGATGATAAATTCCTCAATGCTCTCCTTTCAACGGGTCTCCTTCCATCGACTTCATCCCATCTATTCTGGAAATGAGACCTAGAGTCCTATGAGTACCTAGAGGCTTGCATTCATTAGTGGTAGGTTCTCCCACCATCGACAGTTGGTAATACGTCAATGTATCTTGATCGATGTATTCTTCAAGTGTTCAACCTTGACACCTTTATTCACACTTGTAAGAATATACTCAGTGCCTTGATACCTACTTTCATTATCAATAGGTTGTCTCGCATTTGTTAACAATATAGCTTAGTGACTAGTAATCAAATGAAGTCTCATTGTGTTCGACCTCAACTCCTTTATTCACTTGATGTAGACTTGCACCTTTGGCAGATCATGTAGAAGACTTGAAGACATCAGTTCATAGTTGCATATTTCCTGAGTTGTTGCTATCTTTCATTAGAATGGTACCTATGTGACTTCAGTGATCATGGGAGATTAGATTGTACTCCATTGTATACAGATATCTTCATATTGATTTTGAGACTAGTTTTACTAGGACTTTTTCATGACTATGATGTTAGAATTTGAAATATTGTGCTCATTTTACCATTGACAATATCTCTATTGTCACCCAACCATAGGCCGAAGCCACCCTTTGAGCACCTTAACCTTGATAGAGAATCACTCTGGAAGCAAACCCTAGGCTAGATAGCCAAACAAAGGGTAGTGCACCTTTCCCCAAGGATAGCGCACCAACAAGAGTTGATCAGATAGTCCAAACCCTAGTCAAGAGATATTCCAAGCCAAAATGTAACTTCTAGCTACAGCAGCTGCACTGACAGCTCTCCTCAAACCTGCGCACAAAACTGGGCACTGCAATGTGCACAAGTGTTGCTCTGCAATTCTAAGAGTGCCTTCCAGAATGAGAACTGGCCTCTTGTATTTATATTAATTCTAGCTAACTGCCTGGATCGACTTCTCATTCTGGGTATCTGTCTGTTCAGTATATAGTATTATTTTTGGCCAACTTCTTCTCTTGGAGGCTAATAACCTAATATAAATTATCTTCTTGAGCCGACAGGTCTTCTAGGGTTATTAGCCAACTCATTAGGGTTTCTTCTTGCTTCCTAGAGTATTCTATCCTCGTCAGGTTTACACGTGGAGGTAAATACCTCCCGCAGCTACCATAATATCAACACTCCCTCCTAGCTAGGGAGGTATTACAGGTAATGGTATTGAGCACAAAAACATACCATTCACCTAGTAGCATCAACATAGTTGTATAGACTATATGATGAATAAATCATGAGCACCATCATCATCATCAGTGTCACCAGTTGCATCATCTATCGAACCATACTCTATCTGAGTAATCAGACATGATGCTCACTCCACAGAGTGATACAAGAGCCATTCTTCTAATCTAGAAGAGTAAATGCTCTGAACCATTTTCTGTCTATACTTTGATTATCTATCTAACTGATAATCATTTCCAATATTGTTGATAGTCTTCAAGGCAATCGAAACAAAATATAACACAATTGTGTCTATCCATAGTAGTACATAATTGCAATCCAATGGTACACTACCACACCAAGTAACACATAAGTACTTGATTAGCAACGTATAGTCACTAACAGTGGAACACATCCACCATAGTAGTATATAGTCTTCATAACAATCATCTGATATCAACCTGCACAGAAAAAATGTTATGATATAAACTGAATCATCTGGGCCAATCTTTCATTCACATCTATGAGATTTGAAAGAATATCTGCCCTTATAGTAGAACAATGAGATATCTGGACTATTCTTCTCAAGCAAGGAAGAATAATTGTCATGTCTTCTGAACCTGGACCATTCCCCACCCTGGGCCATTCTTCCTACACTAATAAAAGTGCACCCTGGAGAGAATTTATAAACCCTAAGGAATGCATGTTCCTAATTGTTGAGCCTGGACCATTCCCCACCCTGGGCCATTCCTCCTACACTAA
>CBVK0101625629.1:0-12334 GCA_900067695.1 Picea abies | reverse complement strand
AATCAAAGTGCACCCTGGAGAGAATGTATAAACCCTAAGGAATGACTGTCTGGACCATTTCCTCTATTAACCACAAGAGGAAAATATTGTCCTATACCAACCTCCAAAATGGACCATTCCTCATGTTAACCACAATGAGAAATCATTGTCTGGCGAGGTGGGCCAGTCTTCTTGAGTAACCCTCAAGAAGAGAGATGGCCCTAGACCATTCCCCATGTTAACCATAATGGGAAGTTGTTGTCTATGATACATCAACAATCTGGACCATTTCCCATGTTAATCACAATGGGAAATCGATGTCCGTCAGAAATCTCAATCCACTTTCCTAACAGGAAAGAATCTGCTCATTCTTGACCATTCTTCGAACTAAAAAATGATTGTCCATCAATAAATAATACATCAGTGCTCCCTGCCAACCTGGGAGTCATCTCTTCCTTTTTCAATAAGGAAGTCATTTCCACGAGCTCCAACTTGAGTACGCAAGCTCTTTCATCTTGGATAGAAGATTTTACCAAAAGGTTTGCTTATCTTCTTATCTGCTCATCTGTGGGGATATGTATTGGAGAACCACTTTCTCCTTTTTGGACTTCATCACAGATAATGTAATGCTTGATTTCAAATGTACTTTGGTCTGGAACACTGGTTTTCTTTGAAGGCTTCATGTAGCTATGATCAATAGAGTATATCATTGTTGGAAAACTGGAACATATCCATGTGGCACTTCTTATGTCATCATGAGATCTGATCTACTGAGTAATCATCTTGATACAATATCTTTGTTATAGAAAATATTCACCACACTTCTATTGTGCACTGGAGGTTCTCCACCAAGCTATATTTTTTCATATGCATACAAGGGTCTCTTTCTGGTATGCCTCAAGGTATTGAGGTTTCTCTTCATACGCTCTTTGTTCAATTAGTATTTGCATTTATCTGATGTAGAACTCCAACTCATGGATGTTGCAGATGATATAATGACTCATGTAGAGATATGTCTGGTTTATTGGATCAAGTAATCATCATAGTCTTCTCCCTCCATATGGGAGAACCTCTAGTTCTAGATCTCGCAATGCTTTCATTCATAAGTATTCCATACATTGTTCTTCATCACGAATTTTGGTTCCTCTGCTTGATTTCTTTTATTGAGTTCATATCAGGTTGGTAATCTTGTTATTCTTGATGCAATGAATGGTTGTTTTGGCTTCTCTTT
Organism: Picea abies; assembly: GCA_900067695.1. Lineage (NCBI taxonomy): Eukaryota > Viridiplantae > Streptophyta > Pinopsida > Pinales > Pinaceae > Picea > Picea abies. The sequence continues at coordinate 11,124 of CBVK0101625629.1, read as the reverse complement.
CTTTTCTTGGAATCTTCATGTTCTTTCTTGTGTTTTCATTTAGTTCTTGAGTCCATGGATTTTCTTATAGATTTCATGCTCTAAAGATTTCACTTCTTCCTTTTATTATAGGATCACGGATGTGGATGGACAACCAAGGATACTTTAAGGCTTCTCTTTGAATAATTCTTCTTCTAGGGTCAGACTAAACACGTACTTCCTTTCATGGCTGCTACCATGGATATATACTTCATCATCTTCAATGGATCATTGGATTAGCTCCCTCCTAATCCTTTCTTCATGCATGCTCTTGGTAATGTATAATTGGCTCCCTCCATCTAGGAGAGTCCACGCTTTCGTCTGCATCCTTGTTCTCTTCTACAATATATAATTGGCTCTCTCTGTCTAATCGAGTCCATGCTTCTATCTTTTTGTCTTCTACAAAATGTCATAAGTCTTTCTACAATTTCCTCTTGATTTCTGACTTCTTTATGTCTTTGCTTCTTCTAAGTCTATTCATGATTGATTCGACTTATCTTGCAATAGCTTCCACATGATTTGTTTGATATATGTCATTCTTTCATGTATTATCTAATGATATCAATCCTTATCTTGGTGTTCTTCCATAGGTATAGTTTTTCTTGGAACACATTATCTTCCAAGATATAGATATACAAGATATGTACAGGGATGATGCAAACAAGATATGTACAAGAAATAAGAAGAGTATTGCTACCTTTAGAAGCAGAAGTCTCTTTCATCCTGCTTAGTCTTCTTTGTAGGTTCCTTTTCTTCAACAATTGATGCTTTGTGTTCTCCTTTGCACTGATCCTTGATTCTTCTTGAGCACAGCAAGTCCAAAGTTATTCAAATGTCAGATACTCCTTTCTTGTGTTCATGCTTGCGACAAATGCATCCCACGTCTTGGGAAGACCATTGAGTACTATGTTTACCAACTCTTTCTCTAAGATGATCTCTTTAATAGCTTGTAGTTGATCTATTAACTGAGACATTCTCACAAAGTATGATGTTATGTTGTCGTCGTCATTCATCTTCATGTCACGGAGCTCATTCTTCAGACTCATTACTTGTCCAATGTTTCTGACTGAGAAGAGGTTTGTTAGGGCATCGTACATATTCTTTGATGAGTTAATATGGGAGATGTAGGGGATCAAGTAGTCTTTGATAGAGTCCACTATGATACTCATGGCATTAATGTCACCGTCTTTGAACTTCTTCATAGCTGCAACGTTCTGTGGTTTCTTCTCTTTTCCTTCTTCAAACTCTGGTTTCACGATCTTTCCTTTCACGATATCCAACACTTTATTCTTGGCAAGGATGAGGTCAATCCTTGTCTTCCACGCTCTGAAGTTAGAATCTCCATCTAACTTTTTCTCTGACTTCATAGAATAACTCATGGCTTCTTTGACTTGGTCAAACCCTAGATTTGACCAAAAACTCAAACTTCACATCTTGGCTTGCTGAGAGTACCAGGAGATGCACTAGGCTAGGGTGCATTGATCTATCCAGAGATTAGGTCAATTCCTTTACTTAAGGTGCCTCAATGAGAGAATTAGGGTTTCTGCAACTGCACATGCTAGTAACCCCAGCGACAGTGCTATGGTGACTGCTCCTACTAGAAACCTTAGTGGCAGTTCTTCAATGAGCTTAACATCCTTACGGATATGTTTCCTTCCAGCGGTTAGACTGAGTGAAGGAGGTGTGGGCCCATAACCTGTTAGAATATGAAAGATTGTGCTCGTTTTACCATTGACAATATCTCTATTGTCACCCAACCATAGGCTGAAGCCACCCTCCAAGCACCTTAACCTTGACAGAGAATCACTCTAGAGGCAAACCCTAGGCTAGATAGCCAAACAAAGGGTAGTGCACCTTTCCCCAAGGATAGCGCACCAACAAGAGATGATTAGATAGTCCAAACCCTAGCCAAGAGATATTCCAATCCAAAACGTAACTGCTAGCTGCAACAGCTGCACCGGCAGCTCTCCTCAAACCTGCGCACAAAACTAGGCACTACAGTGCACACAAGTGTTGCTCTGCAATTCTGAGACTGCCTGCCAGAATGAGAACTAGCCTTCTGTATTTATACTAATTCTAGCTAACTGCCTGGGCTGACTTCTCATTCTGGGTATCTGTCTGTTCAGTATATATTATTATTTCTGGACGACTTCTTCTCTTGGAGGCTAATAACCTAATATAAATTATCTTCTTGAGCCGACAGGTCTTCTAGGGTTATTAGCCAACTCATTAGGGTTTCTTCTTGCTTCCTGGAGTATTCTATCCTCGTCAAGTTTACACGTGGAGGTAAATACCTCCCACAGCTACCATAATATCAACATATGATAACCTTTAGCATGTAGCCACCTTTGTATTTCCTATTCATGGCCATGAACAATTGTTTGGTCTATTTTCACATGGATCTACAGTGTAATTCAAATTGGAAGCCATGTGCACAAAGTATTTACAGATTGTAATATTCTCATGAACAGCTAGTTCTTCCAGGTGGGTCTCCATTACTCTACTTCTGGGTATTATAATGTATTTTGGCCATCACAGATACTCCTCTTACCTCACACATTACGAGGCATCTGTTATAGCAAGATTTGTCTCACCCTATGAAAATTTTCTCAAAAGGCCTTTTTCCATTTCCCTGTGCATAATTGAAGTCCCTTTTTGCAGTTCCTAGAGATAAAAATAATATTTTTCCACATATACATGCCCTAACTATTTACATCATGTGTATATGTAGATTGCAGCATTACATCCCACGTACATTGAGTTTTGTGCCCAAAATTAAAAAATGGTGTCGGGTTTCCATGTTAAGTCACGAGATCCATGATCCTTGACCTTCCATATAATGGAAATGTTCAGACTCAACCCTTCAGTTCCATTTGAAGGCTATAAATGGGCCATATCCAAGATGTGGAGGAGAAGAGAAGAATTCAACTTTGAGAGCAAATTTACTCTGGAGAAATTATTCACTTCATAATGAGTCTGCATACCTTTATCCTTTTAAGTCTGAACACATTGTCCATCCCCCAAGCTCTTCCCTACTTGATTGAGAACCTCATTGTCTCTCTTATATGAGCTTGCCTTTGGTGGAGGCTCAGCTGGAAGGGACTTAGTTTTTTGGTTCCGAACCATGCCGACATAGAAGTTTGTAATTCATCCACTTTTGTTGATTACATTTTAATAGAAATACTATTTTCTCGTCCAATTAATGTCTTGCAAATATTTGAATTGTTATTCCATGGGCATAATGTTATGAATATTGATGGATTATTCTATTGAATGTGATAACTTTACACATTATCACCATATTCTTGTGTTTCTTGGTGGTTGAGGATAAGTTGCAGGTGTATTTATTTGAGTCAAGTGCTCAACGGTGGACATCATCGAATGTCTAGATGAGGTAGGCTCTTTATCTTGTCATGTTAGCATATTTGTTTATATAGCATACTTGGGATTAGAGTTGATTTCTGTAGTCATTTCTGTCTGTTGTGGTTTACCCCATGCCATAGAGATATTTTCCTCGTAACAAGTCACCAACTTTTTAAATGTGGTTAATTCTTATTATTCATAATTTTGATCATTCAAGAACCATAGTTGTGCAAGGACTGTAATATTCCTCTGTAATTTATGAATGAAATAAAAATGAGACATTTGTTGTGGATTGTGAACAGAGTAATATAGTTTTCTTCAATAGTGTTATCCAATTGGGAGGGCCCCTCAATATGGGTATGTGTTGCTTCGTTTTCATAGAGTAGTTTATAATGTTTTTATTGTGTCATGTGTGTTACTGACTTTCAGTAATATAGTTTCTTTATTGCAGGTTGTTTTGTTTATGCTCACTTGATTTAATATCGCCTTTCCTTCATAGACTTGTTGTGTGTCTTAAATGCAAGTGTGGCATGAAAAAAAAGTTACATGAGCATCAAGAACTACCCATAATTAAAAGAATTGTAACAACACTTGATTATTGCAGGAAAATTATGATCGTGAACATAATGAAAGACTATAATAGGTGGTTTGGATGAATTCTTGTTGCATTGTGTTCATTTATGATTCTAATGTTCATTCATTTCTTCTCTTTCATTTATGTATGAGTGTGTTATCGTCCGAGTGTGGATTGCTACCAAAAATGTTCACGATTTAGGATTCCATGAATTCCAACAAAACACAAGTTACAGGACCTTGATTAATCTCTAAGATTTCTGGACTTGATTTTGCAAGTTTTATTTGATTTGATTTAATGCTTGGTGGAGCTACGGGAATTTTTTAAACTATTGAGTGAACTATACCATAGAATGTTATAGGAATATCTTTGAATAAGGATAAAAGGATATAACTGGATTAATGATCATAGCCTCAATCTTTATTCCAAGAAATGGTCCATTAAGTTGATTTCCCTTTGAATTTAGTAGAATTAGTTAGCTTCATGATCCTGCATATATTTTTTCAGCATCTCACAACTTTACGAGCTCTTGGATTGATGATTTAATGTTCATCAATTTAAGGAATTAAATTGACCAACACATTCCCATAACAGTGACCTTATTATTACTCATAATAGGTTCTACAAACTACATGCTTGCCAATGATAAGTTGGAACTCCCTAGAAGAATCATGTTGGAAATTTGTGCAAATACGATAACAATTTGAAAATGAATATTTTTTTATAGAATATAATATTATGGTGTTAATATGATGTTGATATGATGTTATATATTTATATAATAGCTATTATTTCAACAAAATGTGATCCAAGCATGACACATGACAAATTTTTGGCTACACTAAAACGATGCAAAAATGATAAAACTATGACTCTAATCAACGTAGGTAAGACACACAAAAAAATAACACTTTTTCAATTATTTTAGTGTCATAAATTAGACACAAAATCGATGCACATTTTATGCAAATACACATCACAAAATCCCAACACATGTGAGAAAATAAAAATGAAATGGGAAAATGGGATGTAACAACGCTACAACCATGTATGGTAAATTGTTACTACCCAAAGTTGCACCTAAGTGCAACCTAATGGGAACTAAGAGAGGTTATATATTGTCACCACAACAATACCCTCTCTCAATTTAGGTCAACTCTCCTTCAACGTGAGAGGAGTATCCCTAAAATAGGGTCATGAGAGACTAAAGAAACAACTTATATTCCCATGGAAATTCAATCACTTGAAAAAAGTGTAGATGAAGAGTATTCTTATGGTCCCCTTGAAGAACAAACGTCACCTTGTGAACACATTTAAGAAAAGGTATCCAAATTAATGGATTGAAGTGTTCCATGAAAGAAAAAGAGAAATAGACGATTTATTTCTTATGTTTCAAAGAAGTCCTTCTTTAGAGTTAGGGATTGAAATAAGCAAGAAAATAGAATAAAATAATGCCCTTTTGAACTCATTAGAGAAACAAGAGTTTATGATTACGACTAATGAGGAAGATGATTCCACTTTGTCACCAATATAACATCAAGAATATGAAGGGAAAATAGATGAAGGATTTTCTCGTGACATTCTAGAAGAACAAGAAAAATCATTTCATGAACATCTTACAAAGGAACGCAACTTCAATGGTGACCAAGTATATGAGGGATACATGGATGAAGTGGAAGATCATGAACCCATCAAGGAGGAAGAATTAAGGGAAAATGAAAATGAAGTTTTGAGTACATGACTTGATGATGACAACAACCAAGTATTTCATGGCCTCCCTTCACATGAATATGATGATGTGATGAATTATAACCCTTGTCAAAACTTAGAACCTTATGATCCTTCTTTTGAGAATTTTTAAAGGGTAAAATTTGAAGAAATATATGAATTATTTCTACTTTGAAGGTGATCCCATTTATGATACTAATTCTAAGGATGAATATGAGATTGACAAGCTTGTACCTTGTGAACAATCTAATTGATTTGAGGAAATTGTTGACATAAATATTGAAGGTAATGAATTAGAATGGTTCCTAGGATTTATTTGGTCCTTTGAATCCAAGAGTATCCAAATAATTATGAATATTGGAGAGAAGAACTACCAATATTACATGGGCCTAGTGATTCACCTTTTTCACACATTTCATCTTTCATTGATTTCATTTCAAAGCTCAACATTAATCATGAAGATGTTAATATGAACATGTTTATATTGTCCTTGGAATTTCTTAAGGATGAGATCATGGATTGGCATGGAAAATTTGGTCTCCTCTTCATGAAAAGGTTAAGAGTGAAAGGGTTGTCATAGATGTTGAATCTTTCTTTCCTTGTGTTCTAGGGAGTTTAACCATGACTCATAAGTGTTCTCATCCTCCTTGCCTATATTTGACCTATGAGTGGTCTCCTTCCTTACCCTTGACCAAGAGAAGCATGGGAAGTCAGCTTGTTCCACATAGGTCTCAGCTACTGCCACCTTTTAAGCCCCTTTTGTTCGGTGATTTTACAAGTAGGGTCAATGGGTTGACCCACTCCTATGATGAAATAAATGATTACATAAATCCTGTTGATGTTTGGATGGAGGAAATTTTGGGGATTATTAACCAACCTTCTTGTGATTTGGGCCTTCTACTTCATGAGTGTAACCTCACCTTCGTTCCAAATCAATGAGTGATCAAGATTCTACCTGGTACCCATTTGATTTTCAATGAATCCCTATCTGGGTTTATAACCAAACACAAGGGAAAGTTTTAAGATGATGATCACCTCATCAAGTGGTTGCATCGGATCTTTGACTTTACCTAACAACCACAATTTTTAGTTAGCCAATAGGAGTAGTGTGGAATGTGTATTTGATTTTCTTGCACTTGTTTACTTTTCATTTGTGTGGTTCATTTCATACATTTATTGTTTTTCCTGAATCATTTAATTGCCTTAGATTAATTTCTTTTTCTATTCCTTAGACTCGGAAAAAAATTTCAATATTGCAAAGTTATTTCATTTCAGTAGAGCTTTTTTGGGGTGGTAGATTCACCTTGTTCATATGTTGTTGATGTTTTGAGTGAGTGTGTACATCAAAAGTCTAGATGAGATTATGGAGTTATCATACACTCTTATATTAAGAGTGCATGTCCCCAAATAGGAGTCAGATGTTACCCCTTCATGGGTAACAATCCCATAACCACCCAATCAGCCAGTGTGCCATGTTCCAACTTGTAATAAATCAATCGATCATGCCATTCAAATGCATATTCTCCACTTATTCTTCCTCATTTACATGATGATTCATATTCCATCACTTAACTACACCAGCCATGGTATATTGGTTTTATTCGACCTCACACTCTAGTTGATAGATGCACTATAGATTGTACATTATGGTTTTCACTTAGATATATTTGATATTCCATGGATTGGTGGTTTATTTGTATGTGGTGTTACAACTTATGAGTTATTCATGAAAGTGTTAAACATCGAAATGAGATCCAATAACACTTTGTAGCATCTATTGTTTTATAATTCACCTCATTATACCTTGGGGGACCATAGTTTTCCTTCAAAAGTGTCATCATTTCTTAGGCCGATTTGTACTACTAGGAAATTGGTTGAAGTGGAACTTTCCAAATCCTAACCATACTTAACATTTTCCATTTTCCCCATTTCAATCCATTCCATCCATAATAAAAAAATTATCCTGATCATGTTTGGCTTATCAAATGTCACCAGAGTGGTATAATTAAGAAATCCTAAGTCAATAAAGCCATAAAATCCTAGAGGTGACAAGAAATAAAGTCAAACACAAAAACTTTTAAAGCTTGAGCAATTCCACCTCGAAATGAGGCCAATGCCCCTAGTCCCATGCTTATCTATGAATATCTAAATAAAAGGGACTTATTCAATAAAATGAAAAATTAAAGAAAAAGGATAAAATGGGTAATAAGAAATAGTGTCAAGGAAAGGTAACTCGACATTAAAACTCCCTCTTAAAGGATCCTATATAAAATCCTAGCTCTTGAAATCTAGTGGAATAAAATTACAAGAGCTATGTAGTGTATTAAATGACTTTGAGGGTCACCACATGAATTTTCTTCACTTCTACTTTCCATAATTATTCATTGCATCACCTACGTTTTACCTGGGGACTTAGGAAATACTCATTGTCCTAGGACTTGTCACGTGTATAATGTTTTTGTTGTTCTCCCTTGGTAAAACCTAGGAAAATATTAAAACTAACCTTTATTGTTATGTTATGTTAAGAGAAATCACTAAGTGTGCATCACCTAAGGGTTTGCAAATAATTTGGACCCACCACTCCAAGTGGGTGCCTTACATTGGGAAACATGTACCATACCTCAAGATCACTAAAACTGCATTAGGATTTGTGATACTGCATTAGGATCTATGTAGTTGTATTTGGTCATATCTACCAACATTGGGATTTGTTCCATATTCCTTGGGATCCATTACTTCCTTAGGATATGTATCATTGCTTTGGAGTCTGTGAAAATGCATTGGGATATGACGGTAATGCCACATCATCACAGTTGTCACATGAACTACTTCAAGAGCTCGTTCATGCTTAGTTGGATGATATTGTGTGCCTCATTCTCTCACATGGACCATGTGTGGGGTTTGTTGAGGTAGTTGAAGAGTTGTGTAACGGACCCTCTATTACAACTAGGAAAGTGAATCACAAAGGGTAATTTTTTTTTTTTTAGAATTAGGAAATTAACATCAACACATAAATCACAGCAGTGCCTAATCAATGAAATCATAATAAAAACATTACAAGCGACTCATCATCGTAATCCATAACGACGTAACCAACGCATCAATCAAAATTAGTAATGACACATAATTAACACATCATCGTATTAGATAATGACACAATCAACAACATAAATGGCGATGCAAGATCAACTCATCACAAGATCAAATAGAGAAACTACATGCCCAACCTACCCTGTAAGGTTAGGACCTCCAAGACACATAATCAATGCTCAAGCCTAGGATTCATCCGATTGATTTTGACCATTTAAGGTCTCAGGGCTGGCGATTTTTCTGAGGAACAATGAGGTGTCTACATCCCACTAACACTATCAAGTCCAAAAACCAACTATCTAAATCAACAACATCAACGATAATCATTGGTGCAATAGTGTTCTATTAATCAGTCACACATCACATAAATTCCAAGGCGCAAGAGAATTCAATTACTAAAACAATCATACAACGAGATAAGTTAAGGTGCAATGTAATCAACTTTATTTTATTTTCAAGGTGAAAAGGCAGACATCTACCTTACATCAAGGCATGCGGTTAATAAATCATTGAATTCAACAATAATCAACATTATTTTCAAGGTGCATGCATGACCTAATTATCAGGTTAAAGATAAATCAACATCATTCGACGCACGCAATTAATCCATTCACTTAATCATTTACACATCAACAAATAATTTACGCAAGAGTAAACAAAATTAAAATAATCATATGTCAACATAATAAATGGTGCAAGAGTAATCAACTTATTTTTAATGGCACTAGAGATCATAAAGGCTTAATCAATCATATGTCATTATTAATCCACAGGCGCAAGAGTATTCAACTTATTTTTAATGGTGCTAGAGATCTATATACTCCATCCATCAAACATAAATATTTTTCAAGAAGCATAGTCGTTGAAACACTCATGGAAACATTTTAAAAACTTCAAGAACCCCAAGATGTGAGAGAGACCCAATTTTGTTGTTGGGATACTCAAGTGACTCAAAACCCTTGTTATTATCTCCAATCAAATTGACAAATTGGAATTGTGAAAAATCTAAAAGGTTGTCTCTAATGTCTTTATTGCTTTAAATATGATAAAAGCCACAATGAATGAAATGATTACCTTTCATAGAATGGTATCATGCCATTATTTTTCATATTTCATACACATAACATAATGAGCTTAAATAACCTTAACTAAATAAATGATATAGAGTGCATGTTTTCTTCTTGTACAAATGTGTTTAGCAATACTCCATCATTGTGAAAATCACCTCAAACTGTGAACAAAGAAACTAAATAGATAAATAGTAATAATGCTAATAAAAATGAAAGGATCCCACACCAACCAGGAGTCGTTTTCCTCATGGAAAAATGCAATCAACTTCCACCACAAACTCAGAGAAAACTGAGTGAGACTCTTATTTCACTAGGCAACTCCAGCCATAAGAAAAACATCGATGATTTTAAGATAAAAGCAGAGGAAATATTTCACTCTGACAAAACTTTAAAAGACGCAGAGTTTAGTTTAAATGTTGGGTGAATTGTTTTAAATGAGAACGCATTGGAAGATTACACTCGGTGAACCTGTAAAAAGACACAGAATTTAGTTTAACTATTGGGAAAATGGTTTTAAAAGAAAAAGCAGTGATTAGATCTCAAGAAAATCGCAATGATTTGATCACAAGAAGGGCGTAGTGAAGAAGGAATACCAAATCATTAGGGAGGGACAGAATAAAATCACAGAGATCTTATGAAATTAGAGGATTTAAAATCCAATAAGCAATTGCAGAGGTTACATACAATTTGCATACGGAAAAATAAAATTGTAGAGATCTTAGGAAATTAGCAGTGGATTTAAAATACATTAAGCAATTGTAGAGGATACATACAATTTGTGTAGGGAAAAAAAAAATCGCAGAGATCTTAGGAAATTAGCAGAGGATTTAAATCCAATAAACAAGCGCAGAGGTACATTCAATTCGCATAGGGAAAATGAAAATCGTAGAGATAAATTAGAGAAGTAAAATGCCAGAAGGGAACTCTAATTTGGGAGAAATTTAGTTGCCATACACAGAGATAAATCAGGGAAACAAAATGCCAGGAGGGAACTCTCTGAATTTCGCAAAGGACAGTGATGTAAATGTGTTTGGAAACAGTGTGAAGGCACTGAGCCTTAACCCTCAAGAAGAAGCAGAGAAAAAAATGAGTTAAGTCGCTAGGAAAGGGAAGAAGGGAGCAAGGACAACAATAGTCGCAAAACACAGAGTTTTCCCAAGAAATGAAGGGAGGTTTACCCCAAAACACAGGGTACATTTAAATGCATAAATCGCAGAGGAAAAAGGGGTAAACGCAGAGTGTTTCCTCCCAACACACATGCAGAGATTAAGCAAATTTTAA
>CBVK0101625619.1:0-15815 GCA_900067695.1 Picea abies | reverse complement strand
TGTATGTAAAGCATTTAATGAAAAAGAACTTATCTCTTTGTCTTAGCATGTAACACCTTCTCATGATTCATGGTTCTTGAAGCTATGGAAGTCGACGATACATGATATGATCTTCCAAGCATTAAGGAGAATTATCGAATTGTAAGAGGATCTAACCACCCTAATTCAATTTTCTGCAAAAATGTGTGTCAATGTCTTATGATTTGGAAAATGATAAGATTCCACACTTTAGATTCTCTTCAATATAACATGATCTTTACTTAGCTTCTCATATTGATTTCATCTTTGGTTAGCCTATTGAATAGTATGATGACTTTTATAATTTGGATGATAGTAAGGCATCCTTGTATCTTACATCTTATTTTTGGAAACCTCGGGTTTTATACTTTTGATGATATGTTGGTTGTTAATATTTTGTTTGGATTTGTATTGGTTCCTTTTTCATAGTTTGGGTTTTTACGACTAATGACTTCTTTATTTCAACAAAATCAATCATTATTTCTCTAATAATGAGTAAATACTTGCTGATAAGTTTATTTAGTGTTTCTTGTTGTGACTTCCTTTCACTTTTTAACTTCTTAATATGTGCAATCAAGCTTTGACTATGATTATTAAGGTGAGAAATGTCTTCATCTTTACATGTTATAACTTTGTCAAAAAAAAATTGCGTCTTTTTCACAAACTTTTGATTATCTTTAAGAATCACCTTTGAGATATCTTTAAGATCTTCTGATGTTATTGAATCTAACTCCAATGTAATGTCTTGTAATTATCTTCTACTTCTTATAGGAGAATTTAAAAATTTTCTTCTTTGTGTTTAAGATGAAAGTCCCAAGAGTTTCCGTCCAAGGTGAACCCATAATTATGTCATTGTTATTACTCCAAAGAATTTATTAGTGAATTTCAATACAAAAGTATAATCTTCAATGTTCAATCGTAAATCACTTATGTCACATTGTTTTATGTCCCATAAGTCTGTCTTTTCTATTATATTTGACTCGGGAACAATAACGGGTTAGCGGATTTGGTACTAACATAATTATTACATTCAACTGGAGCGATGGAAATACCAATATCCTTCTTTCCAAGTGCGCCTTTGATTTGGAGTAGCACCGAATCATAATTTTGTGTGGTTTGAAGAAATCTTATTTTTTGGTCATTGTTATAATCCATTTTTTTCACCAAAATTTTGTAATATTTCACTTAATCTTTGACACTATATAACTTAAGGATTATTTTTATAATACCCTTTTTAATTAAACTTTGGAATATAAGTTTGATAATAATATTTGACTTTCTTAAGAATATATCTTAATAATGTAAATACTTTTACCCTTTATTTACTTCAATAATAAATCTCTTATAAACTTTAATATTTCACTTTTACGTGACTTATTATATACTTGTATTAACCTCGTGACTCCTCACAATGTCTCAAACTTGTCTTATCCTCGTGCTAAAATTCCTCCATGTAAAGATTCAATCTTTTTTATTTCTTCACAATCCTGATATGTTGTATAACCTTCCTTTACATTGTCAACTTATTTATATGATTGACTTGATAGTTCTTCACATGTACTTTAAAACACTTGGAAACTTTCCTTTTTAATTACCTTTTCTTGCCTTGTACGTGGCAATTGATTTATGTCAAATATGGAATCTTTGTTTGACTTTATATTTATTTTTTTATGTGCACTAATAAAGATACTTGGAAACTTTCATTTTTAATTATGTTTTATTACCATGTACATGGTAATTAACTTCCTTATTGACAAGTATGGAATCTTTGTATGACTTATACTTCTTTACAATATACTTTTTTATATATATCAAGGATTATGGACCACAAGCCTGTAAATTATTTGCAGAACTTTTTTTTTTCAATGCCATTAGCAAAATAAACTTGATCACGGATCAATGGAACAACCAAACTTGATCTTCTTCTTTCTCTCTTTTTTTTAATGCCACTGGCAAAATAAACTTGATCACGGATCTTTAAAACAACCAAAAAATGTACTTGACCATGAGCTAGTGGAAAGACTACTCTAATACCACTTGAAGCAAACCTATTGGTCACTTCACCTTAACATTCATAATAACAAGGATGAATCCATATATTCTACAAGGGATAGGTAATTATTATTTATTATTCATTGATATGTATTTAGTATATTATGATAATAAATGTAATACACCTCGAGTATATTACAACAAACACCTTTTGTCCAAGAAGGTAAGGTTGCGAAATTGGTATTGGACTTGTTTGTTTTTCTTTCATCTCCTTTAATCATCTCTTGCACTTGATGCTCTTCTAAGAGCTTGAGGAGGAGAGGACGAAGGTGGAAGTCTTTTTTCCAAGGAAATCAAGGTCCCTTTGTATCTTATTTCAGTTAAATGGATTGTATGAAGGCATTTATCTTTTCAGATTCCATGTTTTGAGCTAAGGCTTATCAGAATGCTTAGGATGAAGTTCTCTAGTTTTTTAACATTTGTGAGTATCAATGGATGTTCTTTATTTTGATGGTCTTTGGAAGAAAATCTCTGCTCAATTTGAGGCACCTTAGGATGAAGTTCTCTAGTTTTTTAACATTTGTGAGTATCAATGGATGTTCTTTATTTTGATGGTCTTTGGAAGAAAATCTCTGCTCAATTTGAGGCACAATTATTATGTTTGCATCTTGGAGCTTTTTTTCCCCAGCAAAATGCATTGAGGAATATCCAAGTTCTTAGGCTAATGGATAGTTATGTATGCTCTTAAAAGTTGATACTATGTTTATGCTCTTCGAAGTCGTTTACGATTAATGAAATTAACATATTTTTTCCCTAGAAAAAAAATGTGCAACATAGTCCATGAGCACATGATGTTTAATGCCTTATGCATTGGGTGACACCTCTATAGAGTTGGGGGAGTAGGACCCTCTCGACCCTCTTTCGAGTTAACATATTTTCCATAGTGCTCATCCTCTTGTGGATTTCTCCACGATGGACAAAAACCAACAATATGCATTGGCCCATCTTGCCACCACACCCACCGCCCCCCGGTGATTTTCTTCATTTGGCACATGACTTAGATTTGCAAGTGGATCTTCAAAAACCTCAGGAAGATGATTAGTGGGGAAATAAATTCAATGAGAAAAAAATGTAATTTATCTTTACTATTAGTGGGTTAAAGATTCATGCCATTAGAGAGCCCATCGTTTGAAATATTGGGAAAACAACTCAATAATTTTCTACTCATCCATTACTTTATACTTGCAATAGAGAGCAAAAAAATGTCATTGAACTTTAGACTAATTAAAGCCTCTTTAGATATGAAGTTCTATAAGGTAATGTTGGGTGCATGCCTTCTCTTAATATAATTATCATACATGTAGTCACAATGCTCACTAAGGTATTCACATACCCCATATAGAGATGTGCATATGGTAAACCTTGAAAGGAGTGTAATCTGTAGAGAAAACCAAGATGAGAGTATTTTGACTAGATAGGAAAGGTTCCATGGGCATGCATATGCTTTGAGGCCATGAGAAAAAAAACATGGTTTTGAGATTCTCCTTGTGATAGATACATGGTTAACAATACCATGGGACATAAGCAATATGACTCTCAACAAACTTACATCCATCCTTGGTAAATATAACTAGATCTTCTCACCAAAAACGACTCATGATACTTAGAGTATTTGTTAGGAACTTTCTCCAAAGTTGTATATACATTTAAGATAATCGAGAAAGGAAATGGTCTAAAACTAATAATCACTAATGGCGATGGTATGTTTAGGCTCTCAGGATACATGGATGATTTTCCATAAGTTAATATATAGTTTCAACATGGAGTCGCTCAGAAAACCAATCGTCAAATATCACACCCATGCTATAAGATATATTGGACTACACATTTCCCTCTTTATTATGGTTTCCATGTTACATTTATTGATGAGATTTTTTCCACTTTTTTTTTGTGATTTTGACCAAGGGGAGAAAACCCTGCAACATGTCACTACGAGATTGTTGAGGGGAATCTCCTTGGTTTTAACAATGACATGCTCTACATGGGTCAAGCCCTCTCAATAATGCAGTATACAAATATGAGGGAAAGGGATTTGTAAACAACAAGACATGGCCAAGTGTTATATCCTAAGCATTGATATCACAACCAATATAATTAGTGGAGTCGAGAATGATTCTAGATGAATCATCTAAGACCCATAATATTCAAAACCTATAGCCACCACTCAAAGGTGGGACACCATTTGCAGTTTCTATCCAAAGGGGATGTGAAGCCACATGCCTTAACTTAATGACCATGATGGATCTATTTCCTTTGGCTACCCTTATAAGGGAAAACAAACCACTTTTTGTGAGATTTGAACACTAGTGAGGGCCAAGACCATCCCTACTTTCAGTGACCAAAATATTTATGACAATTTCAAACAATGAAACCCATTGCTTAATCTCTATAAACACTTAGAACAAAACACCAATCCACCAAAGGTGTAAATATTGCATTGATTTTTAATGGAGAACAAACATGACCAATATTTATATCATGTGAACATTGTGATCTCAATCATGAATTTATTTAACCTTTTGAAAGATAGATTTGTGACAGTGCATTGAAAAACAAATGAACAATGCTAGAGTGTGAGGTGTATGTGTAGAAATAATGAGACAATTGATAATAAATTAAGGGATGCCCCAATGAAGAATGATATGAGTAGCTCACATCAATATAAAGGTGGTTCTAGACACATTCATTATTAATCGAACCAAATAAAACTCACTATAATGGAATTATTGTTAAAGAATTAAAGCACATTAAATATACACATGTCCCTGAACATGCTCTATGATCATGGATCTCCTAGATCTTTTTAGATATCTCTTAACTCCTTCATTTATGGTGAACAGACTCTTGAAACTCATGCTGGAAAACCTTTGATTTTTGTAGCACAATATATATTGCGTATGAAGAGAGTGAATGAATCTTGTAGGGACACATGGCTACCATTCAAATACATAGGAATCCCAATCCAAGAGAGTTCACCTTCAACACCATTGAAAATCCCCTTCCATTCTATGATAAGATCTCTTATGGGTGCTAGAAACCAAAATACCTTTTTGGAAAGCCATCCATTGTTTGAAATAAGTGAATGTTGGGGCATGATTACCTCATCTAATCAACACAATTCTTCTCCAATCCCATGGAGCAAGCAAATCTTGTTAGTGGTAAATCTTGTAAGGACATGGAGGTAGTTGCATTATTCTCTATAATATTTATAATTGTGCTAGAGTTATCTACATGATATGTAGCATGCAACTCATTCTAATTAGTAGTTTAATCTTAATGTCATGCAAACTTGAGGTGTTCAATGGATAACTCGAGATCTATTGTGCATGGTCATATCATCCCATGATTGTAAGAGCATAAGAGGAATCATCATTTTAATAGTGAAAACATGATTTGAGTGACATCCTTTTAAATATATTAACATTGGGAAACGAGGAGGTGTAGGTGGCATTAATGTAGACTCACCTATTGCCTCCCAGATTTTGAGATGCAACGACCCTTAAGTTAACTAACATTAACCAACTTAACTAGATTTTTTAGTAAATTGCCTTGAGTTTTGGTGGTATGTGTGGGCCCCACCTACCACATGGCACCTCATGGTTGGCATTGGATGCAATGGCACAATTGTGATGTGGATCAACCATATCTCGCCATGTGTGTAGGGTTTGTACCTCTTTGTGACAACTATAGTTGTTGATTTTTCCATACATGTTATCTTTGTAATGCTCTTATAGGAGACTTTCAACACTTATGACATTTTCATGTTCTTATCTAGGCAATCAAGCAATTGGGTAGTGTGGGGGATTTTAGTGTGATTTCCTTTACATATCCTCCCCCCGAATTAACCTATGCTTAAAATCATCTAATAGTGAGCCTCTAACATGTGGCTTGATGTAAGTATGTCACACAAAAGATTGCCCACGATGTGACTTGTATTGATACCACATCATTATGTATACCTATGTGGTACTTTTTGTTGATGTGGACCTTGATACATGATATAGTGAATTCATGGTATGTGTAACCATGTAAATGCCCCCACACAACTTGTTAATGTGGGATACTACCGATAACATCTATGTGCATGCATCCACTTAGCTTCTCAACTCTTGAGGCCTTTTGTCTAGACACATTAAATAAGAGAAGTGGGAGAATTATGCTTGAAATTCATCCAATAATTTGCACATGGGAGCAAAGAGAGAAGAGGTGCATGCTAAATGGTGACATCACCATAACATGAACATTCTGAAGGCCAAATGGATTTAGGGATTAAATAGAAGGCACAAAAGGGCCTCAAATCCACATGCAAAAATACTCCAACATGAATTGTTCACCCACACATGTATCCACTTGAAATCAAGGAAATGAGTGAAAAAGAAAGCACCTTAATAAAATTTGGCCAAGGACCCAAGAGTAAGGTGTTTTCAACAAAAAATCACCAAGGGTTTTCCTTGCCAAACTGAGAGGCCAATTAGGTTAATAAGACTTCGATCCTCTAGAGATTGATATGAAGGAACCCAATGATGCCCAAAATAGATACGACTCTCGAGTTCCTACTAGGGAAAAGGTTGGGTATATCAAGGGACACTATAAAAATTCAAAAGGGTACCCAAAAAGTATGTGGGTAACATCTACATTATTGGAATTTTGAATGATTTAGTTTTACACACGCACACGCACGCGATATGTTATTTTATGCTCTTATAAAATTACTTCTAAAATATAGATGATTGTTAATCCAATGCTCTCGATGTAGATATTTTTGTTTGAGGCATTATAATCGACTATGAATTTTATTGTACAATGTTTCCATGCAAGGATCGAATCCATTTCTTGGTATAGTTAGCTCCAACAAGGAGGAGATTGGCTAGCAAGATGATAACCTTAACGATGGTCGAGCCTAGTAAAGTGAAGTGCAGTCAGCACTTAATACCCATGATCGAACTGTAAAGTGATAGATCAATGTAATACTTAGTGTTGTTGAAGTAGATTAAAAGGTTGGTAGTGTCGAGGACGACGTTATTTCTAAGGGGGGGGATGCAATACCCCAACTTTGGCCCTAGCTTAATAAAATGGCCATGAGTATGCTATGCATGCTCAATTTGAATAGATTAATGAATACTCATTGGTTAAGTACCCATTGATTTGTGATCATTATATAAATATATGCTTTGTGATGTGTTCAAATAGTTGGGATCCCAAGTGTGAAGGCCTCATTATTTGAAAGTGATTGTTTTGATGATGTGGTGGAAGCATAAAGGGACTACAATGTAATGTTAGAATATAAGGGCAAATGCCATGTGCATAATGATTTCCTATGAGACAAATGAGATGGGAGGGGTGGGAATCTATAGTAATGACAAGTGGCAAGGATAAGAGACAAGTGTAAGTGGAAAGGACAATCAACAATTACAAGTGACAATAAATGCTAGCATGCACACCCTAGTTGCTAATTTATAAGGAGATTTACATGCTTGTGCACATCTTGGTTGTGAGTTTAAAAAGAAGCTTTCATGCTTATGCACACCCCAATTGCTAATTTAAGAGAAGCATACAAGTTTATGCACACTCGAGTTGCTAATTTACAAAGATGCTTTTATGCTTATGCTTCAATTGCTAATTTAGAAGGAGGTTTGCACATTTTTAGTACCAAGCATATTCTAGTTGCTATTGAAGAAGAAACACTTTCCACGAATAGGATTTTACCCAAAGCAACAAACGTGTCCTCCTTAAAGGAGGGAGGCCATGAATTATTGGATGTTCGAGTATTTGGGAGTCACTTCCTTCTATATTACATTGTGATACTCTCGAGTGGGATTCCCATGGAGGATGTATGTGTTCACCCACATAGGGTTTACATGGTATGTCATAACCAAGGTTAATTGTTGTTGGTTTCACCATTCTTGCAAGGAATGGTAGCAAATAAGATATGTAATGGTATTCACAACAACAAACGGTACTTGCCTCTATCCCATAGAGAGTTTCAATAACAACTACCATGGAAGACTCTAGTTGTCCCAATCTCATATACAAATAACAATTGAGTAAAGATGAATTATCTCTAATATACTCGGAGTCGACAAAAAGTACTCAATATTGTGAACAAGAATGTCTACTTACTAATTGACTGAGTCATTACTACTCTGTAATTTGGTTAACCCAATAAATTTCAATTTCTTTGGCTTATGGTGACACTTTTGATCTAATTATAACACTTTTGATCTAATTATAACTTACAAATCTTTAAAATCAATAATTATAAATAACCAACTATATATTATCAATTTATTAATAATTTGTTAATGCAATAGAATGTTTCACAAATCTTGGACTTGTTTCCCATGAGATAGAACTTATTTATGCCTACAAAGGCCTCTATAATTTTAATGCACTTATGTCCATGCATCTTTATGCTTTTAATTATTTCTTGATTTCATTCAAAGTTGTGAATATGTATGTACACGTTTTATATTTCCCAATGACGTGTTAAGTTTATGGAGGGCCCACTTAAGAAGAAATCGCACATTTGGTAGATTTACCTTGACGCGTGTATGGATCTAAAATTGCATGTATATTTTTAACTAGGACTTTCGCTCTCGCCAAATGTGTATGTTAAATCTAGCGATGCATGTTGCATCACATGGCTTTCTATTGAATCCATCGTGTGTAATAGTTTTGATAACTACAATGTTGTTTGTTAAGAAATTTTATGATTAAAAAAGAAATTACATGAGAATTTTATTTCATAATAGGAGTTGTGTTATCATCGTAGGGGTTGGAGGGGAAGGGAAGGAGAAATGTTTAAATCAATATAGATTTATTTTAAACTTGGATTTATTAAACATCGAGAGGGATCAAATTTCTTATTGTGTAAATTATACTTTATATATTATTATGTTATTATGTAAATATGTATTTATTTAATTTTTTGATTGAACCG
Organism: Picea abies; assembly: GCA_900067695.1. NCBI lineage: Eukaryota > Viridiplantae > Streptophyta > Pinopsida > Pinales > Pinaceae > Picea > Picea abies. The sequence goes on along the minus strand of CBVK0101625619.1, from coordinate 6,805 downwards.
ACTTTATTTTTATTTTTATTATTATTATTTTTAATGTAATGTTATCTAATCTACAATCACGTTAACGCAAAAACATCTCTCTCGATACTGGGTTGTAGAGCGCCTCACTATTCTTGGTGTAAAAACTTTAATGATGTAGATAATTATGGTAAAAAATAAATATTTAGGTTGGTAGGAGAGAGTCAAAGGTTTCCTTACTTTATGATTGCATTTTAGGAGTAGCAGAGTCGAGAGATAGAGCTTTGGTTGGATATTTTAGTGGAAAAAAATCCACATTATTGGATATGTTTCACTGGATAGAAAATGAATAGTCGACATTTGCAAGGGGTAAAGTTAAAATTTCTCCTTTATGCGATGGTTTTCTTTTTTCTTTTTTCTTTTTTCTTTTTTCTTTTTTCTTTTTTCTTTTTTCTTCGAGAATCTAAAGGGAAAAGAGGCAATGGCCTTACAGGGTTCATGGTTGTATGGGGAAACTAGTCTCGTACTTATTCCCTGGAATAAACATTTCAACTATGTTATAACGAGAAGGGACCTTCGATTGTTGTGGGTTTGTTTCCCATAGTTGCCTCTTAAGTAGTGGAAGCTAAATATTTTTAAAGTCATAGGTGGTACTCTTGGTTCATTTCAACATGCAGCATTACAAACTCTTTAGATGGAACGGGTCCCACACCTATTGCTTCTCATGAGCACGAATGGGGGGCCACCAATTAAAATTTCCCTAGAGTGAAAAATCAGTTTGGGTCCAAGATCTTGATTATGAAATATTGCCTTTCTAGTGCAGATTTTGCCACCACACAGAGCACATTCTGTGTGACTATCCTGAAAGAGAAATTGCCTACAAGAGTTGAAAGGGAGTTGTTAGTTTGCCAAAAGATTCAAAGTTGGCTACGAAATGTAAGGCAACAAATCATCCACCATCATGAGATACTTAGGAAATCCTAGAGAACCAACTACCTAATAGAAAGCATAATGCTCAAGTGGACATTTTGATTCATGGAAAAGACTCTTCATTGGTGGATTTTTTTTGGAGAGATATCTTAGTTAGTTTCAGATATCCTCTCTTCTCTGGGATTGTTACACGAAGGTGGAGAGGAGTCGATACTTTTGAGGATGTTGAAGGGAGGACATTTGGACTATTTGATGGTGCAACAAAAACCTGATACTTTTGATCATAATGAGGTTCTTGGCTCTGAGGAAGGCAATCTTGCTAATTCTGCAAATTTGAAGTTTGGATTAGAACAGATGCCCAGTTTAGAGGGAGATTCTAACATGGACGTTTTTTATGGAAATGTGGGCGTAGGCACTTGACATCATCCTGTGCTGAAGGGTAGTCTAAAGTTAGGTTATTTTCCTAGCTTGTGTCTTTCCATTATTGTAAGAGGCAATGAAGTGTGGCCTAAAGATGTCAAAACTCTCAGTTCTCATTTAAATAGAGTAATAATCTCATGTAAGAGTATGCTAGGCAAAATTCATTCCTCTTGATCTTTCATCATCGCCTCCTAATTCTCAAACTAGGGGGATGTTAAGAGAAAGATCTAAGTGGAGGGATTTACTCCTAGTTGCTTTGTTAGTATTCTATGAACCTAATGGGGTTATTGTTTTTCTTTGATACAGTGATCTTATTGTAATAGAACATCTCTAGGGTTTATTGGTAGGGTCATTCGTAGGAGAGCACTCTTACTCACTTTGTGATGAATGTAAAAGGCGCATAATCACAAGTATTGGTATTTTCTTTAAATGTTTTCTACTAGATTTAAGGGTTTGATTTAAGGGTTTGTCCTCCGACTTATGTACTTTTTCAAACATATATATGAAATTACAAGAATTTTTTTTTTTTAAATATGCTACACTATATTAAAGTGAATTTTTACAATGATCTTCAAAAGTATGGTTCATATAAGTTACACCATACTAAAGTGAGTTTGTACAATGTTAATATAAGGTTGAGATTTTTAACTTCCAACGAATCCAACAAATAACTTCGAAACTCCTCACCATAGAAATCTGAAAGAAAAAAAAATATTTTTTTTGGAAAAAGATATGTCACACCATATTAAAGTGAATGTGTACGATGATCTTCAAATATGAACCATATCAAAGTGAGTTTGTACAAGGTTAATGTAAGGTTAAGATTTGTAATTTTTAATGGATTAATCAAAAATAATATTTAAGCAATATAAATATAAAAATATATTGGTTTTTTTTCACGCGAAAAAAACAGTTTCACTGTTATTTTATTAGAATCAAATGAAATTTTCCATTACATATGTTTCTAGAAAGTATCGATCAAAAAAGATCTATAGACTTTCCTTCCTTCCACATTTATACATTGTAGTAGAAATAAAATGTCAAACTAGTGGCATATACAAAATTTAACAAAAAAGGTACATATGTATAGTTCCATATTAGAAAATGTAAATTTTTCATGTGCTAACAGTAGATCCATCAACAATTTCTTCATAAAAAGCCAACCTGTATTGTCTTTGAGTGCCTTCTTTGATAGGTTGTCTGCTACTTTGTTGAATTGCCTATGAATGTGCATAAAATTGATAGTTTCAAATCCATTCTTTAAGCTTATGATAGTGTCTTTCCAGTTGTTGAGATAAATTAAATTCAACTTGGATTTGGAATTTATCCAATCGATAGTGACCTTAGAGTCACCTGCAACCATCAGTTTTTTTATAGAAAAGTAGGAAGAGAGTCACAGGAGTCCCAAAGACCCATGAGCTCCGCTTTCATATTATTTCCAGTGCCTCCAGCAAAATGAGCTTTGATTGTGTGATCAGTAGAGATTTTTAGATATATTCCAATTCCACAAATATTATCTACAACTGCACCATAAAAAAAACCAATTGGATTATCATCAAAATAGATTGGATTTAGGATAAAATCCAATTTATTGGATTATCATCAAAATAGATTGGATTTAGGATAAAATCCAATTTATCTTCTTCCTCTTTGACTGAATATTCTTTGAAAGAAAGGATAATTTTGATGACTATCATAGGATCCATTCTATTCCAATTGTCAAACAGTATTTTGTTTCTAAATTTCCAAATGCCCCAAAAGACCAAAAAAGGGATGTGTCTTAATTTTGGAAATTGAAAGAACCAATGTTTCAAATTTTGTTCTATAGTAGAACACTTCCATTCACTATCAATCTTCAAAAATTTTATCACTTCAGACCAATTTTTTTGTGCTTTTGGACAAGCCACAAAAAGATGTGCAGTATTTTCTTCATTCATTAAGCAAAGATTGTAGACCGAGGGTCCAATGCCTCCTCTTTTTTGGTAATTCACTCCAGTAAGGATGTAGTCCTTTAAGCACATCCACATAAAGCATATCATTTTGATTGGAATATTCAAAACCCAGATAGTTTTGTACCACCATTTCCTCTCTTCCAAATTGTTAAAAAATAAGATGGACTGATAAGCTAGTTTGGCAGTGACTATACCTGTCGATCTATTTCAGGACCAAACAAGTTTATCATTTGCATTTTTTAGGTGGATGACAATGCTTCTTAAGATAGAAACAAAGTTATCCCATTCAGTTTTGAGTTCATCTATAAAACCGATCTAATTAGACTCCATCCAATTTTGAATTGTTCCAGTATCAACAGGAACAACTGCTTGTGCTAAAGAGTAGATGTCTGAATTGTTTAAAACCTATAGAAGAGGAAATGAAAGCTTGTAGGTGTTGTTGCAACCAATAAAGGGGTTGCAACCTAAGACAACTCGATTTCCAGATCCGATCTCCCAAGCCAAGCATCTTTTGATGATTGGAAGAGAGAGAAAAAAGTTTTTCCAAATGATAGACATGCCTTGTGTATTGTGATCATCTCTGCGCAACCAGAAAATAATATCTATACCCTTCAAATATTTTTTACAGAGGACGAAATTACAAATACCTGTACCAAATAATCCTCTCCAACATGATTTTGCAGCCAATGATTGAGCAAACCAAGATGTGTGTTTTATGCCCCAACCTCTGTATAGTTTTGGCCTGGCAATATTTTTCCATTTAGTGAGATGAAATCTAGTTCCTTTATTTCCCCCTTTCCAGATGAAATTTGTGAGAAAAAGCTGGATTCGGTGGATCACATATGTAGTGATTTTAACAAGGCTGAGTCAATAGACTGGAATGCTTTGAAGAACAGAATTTGCTAAGGTGAGTCTACCTCCGAGAGAGAGCCATCGGAAGGTCCAATTCTCGATCCTCTTTTCAATCTTCTTGAGTAACCACATCCAATCATTCACTCTGTAATTGTTTGGTTTAAGAAAAAAACCAAGATATTTCATACCTTGATCAAGGCTCTCATTCTTAATATTAAAAACTAAATTCAAACTGAGTTTAAGGTTTAGATCGATGTTTTGTACAATAAAAACAGATTTATGGCAGTTTATAACCATCCTCATGGCAGCACAGAACTTGGAGAGGATGGATTTAAGAGTCAACCAATACTCAAGTTTCCCAACTTCCGGAATGAGTATGACATCCACGAAGAAGAGATGTGAGATGAATGTACTTACTGCAACTTTAAGTCCTTGGAATGTTCCGAAGGCCACGGCTTGTGGCAACAATCAGCTAAAAACTTCGATGACTATCAAGAAGAGAAAAGAGGACAGTGGGAAACCTTGATGCAATCCCCAATGACATTTAAAGAAGTCAGTTAGAACACCATTAACTAGCACAACCGTGTTTACATAGGTAATACAGCTCATAATCCACTGTGAAACACTCCAATTTAAGCCAATCTGATCAAGAAGTAATATGAGGAATTGTCAACTGACATTGTCATAGGCTTCTTTTTTAAATCCAACTTTAATATGACAGAGTTTTGTTTCTTCAACTTTGTAGTGTGGAGGCATTCTTGTGTGATACCAACAACATTAAAAATCAACCTATCCTTAAGAAAGCTTAATTGTTCAATGGAGATGCAATTGGCTAGTTTATCTTTGATCCGAGAAGTGATGATTTTAGAGATAACTTTGTAGGCAAAATTGCACAGTGCAATGGGACTAAAGTCATTAAAATTGATCGGCTTGCTGATTTTTGGAATGAGAGCATAGAAGGTTGCATTTAGTGCCCCTGGGATATATCTTGTACTTCGTGATTCTCCCATTGCATTGTGTAAATCCACTCCCATTATATCAAATAAATTGTGAAAAATTTCTTGTGTCCAGCCATCTGTACCAGGACTTTTCTCTTTAGGCATTTTGCTGATAGTTTCTTGTAATTCTGCAATCGAAACAGGTTTGTCGATCTCCACATTATCATCATCATTAAAGAATCGAGGGACAGCCTTGAGTACTTCAAGTTGTACGTCAATGTTTTTGTAATCAATTGTATTGTATTGTGCTTTGTAGTGATTGCAAGCCATCTTTTTTAACTCTGAATTAGTTGATATCATGTTCCTGTCCTCCTATGTCAGGTCCTAAATTGTGTTGTGACTGTATCTCTGAGACGCAAATTTGTGAAAGAATTTTGTGTTTTTGTCGCCTTTCTCGATCCAGATAGTATGACTCCTGAGTCTCCCAGTAACTTCTTCTATAGAGAGGATATCATTCTTCCTTTGGGTGAGAGACTTAAGTAATTCCAAACCATCTTGTTCAAAGATTTGAGAAGGGATCTTTGAAAAAAGATTAGAGATTTGTTGATCAATGGAGAAATATTATGAATTTAGTTGATTCTTCTTAGAAGTCTGCCATTTAATAACAAAGCTCTTCAAGTGTTTGAGTTTGTCGTAGAGGAGTAGAATTGAAGATCTGTCAAACCAGCTTTGCATCTCTTCCCAGGTGGATCAAACTAAAGTAATGAAGTTCGGATCACAAATCCACAAGTTGTTAACCTTGAAGGGGGATGCATCATTGCGTGAAGGACCATCAAATTGTAAGCAGATCGGATTGTGATCTGAGATAGTTGAAGCTACAACCCAAGTACAGAATTTGTGATGTTTATCGATTAACTTGGAGTCTAAGAGGAAGCAGTCCAGTCTTTTAGAGATACATGTAGAGTTGGATCTGCCATTCCGCCAAGTAGGAGACATAACAGATGGTTGGAAGTCAACTAACCCCCATTCCGCCAAGTAGGAGACATAACAGATGGTTGGAAGTCAACTAACCCTGAGCAATGTAGGATATTGGCGATGAAATCAGCCAGGGGGTCAATCTGAGCTAGTTCTCCCCACACTTCTTTGGCAGATAAGGTGAAGTTTAGATCACCACCAATAATAAGATTATCTTCATGCAATAATCCAGAATCAGAGAGTTGTTCCCAAAAATGCTCTCTATCTTTATATGGTGCATAACAATTAAGAAGTTTGACAGTATCTTTAGATTGCTTTAGTCTTCCTTCCAAAAAATACCTGCAACTGTACCAAAGGCATAAAACTCAGCAAAGGTTGGGTTCCAACCAGTAAGGAGTCCCCTGGAGAAACCATGTGAATCTAAAGCAACTGCATTCCAATGAGGCAGACATTGTTAAAAGAGGGTTTTTGCCTTGTCTCCCTCAATCAGTGTTTCTTGTAGGATAACTATATCAAGTTTGAATTGTTGTAGTAATCTCTTTAGGGAGGCAATTTAGTGGGGCTCCCAAACCCACAGAGATTAAGTGAAAAAATAATCATTAAGGAACACCTAGTGTCAGTTGGATTGCTCTAAGGGCCGAGGAAGTGGAGCAATTGTGTTCTAGAGAAGTGGAGGGGGGAAGGGAAGTGGGAGGTTCAGAGTTTGCAAAACCCAAAAGCCTGCCTTCTATAGAGTTGGGAGGCTTTTTACGTGGTCTGTGGCGAGATTTTCAAATAGTC
>CBVK0101625614.1:0-16517 GCA_900067695.1 Picea abies | reverse complement strand
AGACACCAAAACAGTGATGATCCTTGCATAATGGCTTGGGATCATTACATAAATCTTCTTCCAACCTCTGAACCATAAACCATCTGTCCACACGTCACACACACATCATTTCAGAGCTTGGAAGGGTGGTTTTCCAAACCACTTTGGTTGACTTCTGAAATAACTTATACTCATTGATTTGTATCTCAGATCAAAAACTGTAAATGGCTCCTATCCGCATCCTTTAGCCGTGTTTGATCAACGGTCGAGAATGACTTTAGCCTTCGACACTTCGGGCAATTGCTAGTGGTAGAAACTGGTTTTCCCTGAAGGACATACTCCCAAAGTGATGTAGCTTGCTAATGTCACTGCTGATGTGGCACTGTCCAAGTGTCTGCCATGCATCACTTATATTCATGACTTACGCATACCTAAAATGCCAACTGGACCTTGACACTTGTCACCATATGAATGAGCTACATGTCCTTGCTGACGTGGATTATGATGACATGGGATCTCAATGTGTTTACCACGTGTCTTACTTAGTCACTTCGGAGCTATGGCCTTCAGGTGAACTCATATGTTCTGAACTCTTTTTCACTGAAGTGGTCAGCGTCAAAGTTGACCACCATTGGACCCACCTAAACTCATCCAATGGGCACTATGCATTGCCCAGATCTGATGGCCCTCATTCACTTCAAGACTTCGGGGATCTGGCCTTCGGGTAAACTTACCTCTTCTTGGCTTCTTTTCACCAGAGTGGTCAGTGCCAAAGTTGACCACCATTGGACCTGCCTAACCTCATCCAATGGTCAATATGCATTGCCCATATATGACGACCCTCATATTTTACTCTAGATCAATGGTTGACGTGACTTCGGGGCTTCGACCTTTAGGTAATCTTACATGTTCTTGGCTTCTTTTCACCAGAGCGGTCAATGCCGGAGTTGACTGCTGCTATGAAACCCTGATATGACATCTATCATTGATCTTGAAGTCCTCCTTATATCCGACGACTTACTTTTACTTCGGAACTTCAACTTCGATTAAAATTCCTTCATGCAAATTTCCTTCAGTCAATATTATTTGAAATGGTCAATGTCAGGTTGACCATGCGTACATCATTTCCATGATTGGCAGTCCATGACTCTTAGTAGTCGATCTAACGATCTAGATTTGTCCCAAAAACTACATCTACGGACAAGATTCCTCCTCGATTATTTTGGAGTTTTACTGTGGGGATTTCAATCCCGATAGTGTTTCTACAATGCGTTATCTATTTTTAACTTTAGGTTAATGTTCTTATACACCCTATTTGACATCAATGACAATATTGTATCACTACGTCCAACATTGTCCCCTTTTGGAATTGACGACAACCTTTTTCTCTTTGAAATTTCTGCTCTTATCAATTTCCTCCCGCTTTGACAACAATGGCAAAGGGGATCTTTCTTCTCTCCCCCTATATAAATTATCCCCCTGACCATGTGCCCCTTTTATTCTGATATGGATTTTATGGTTTTTAATGAGGTTTTTTAATTACTCCCAATTTTTGTCGAAGATTTTCAAAAGTATTCCTGGGAAAAGGTTTTGTGAATATGTCTGCAATTTGTTCTTTGATGTCTACATACACTATTTTAACTACTTTTTGGGTAACGTGATCTCTTAGAAAATGGTATTTAATTGGGATGTGTTTAGTTTTAGAATTTATTACTGGATTTTTAGAGACACTTATGGCACTAGTTTTATGACAATTAATATTGATGGGGTTATCATACCTTATTTGTAAATCTTGTAACGTTTGCTTCATCCAAAGAACGTGTGTGCAACAACAATGTATTATGCCTCTATTGTAGATAATGATGTGGATGTTTCTTTTTACTTAGCCATGCTACCAGACATTTTCCTAGAAAAAATGCTCCTCCACTGGTGCTTTTCCTATCATCTATATTTTCATTCGAATGTGCAACAATGTATGCAGTTAGATTGAAGTCTTTATCTTTTGGATACCATAATCCAAGTTCTAAGGTGCCTTTAAGATATCTGAATTTTCTCTTTACTACTTTTAAGTGAGTTTCTTTAGGTGCATATTAGAATCTCCCCACAAGTCCTACAACCTGTATGATATCATGTCTTGTTGTTGTTGAATAGAGAAAACTTCCAATCATTGATCTGTACATCGTTTGGTCCACTTTTGGGGAATCATCTTCTAGGCTTAGTTTACATCTAGTGACCATGGGAGTACTCATAGGTTTACTGTCCTCCATTTGAAATTTATTTAGAATTTACTTGACATATTTGGCTTGGGAAATGAATATTCCATTTTTTACTTGATTTACTTGTAAACCTAAGAAAAAGGACGGTTCTCCCAGCATAGACATTTCAAATTCTTCTTGCATTTTGGTTGCAAAGTTTCTGCTTAGTGTAGTAAAATTACTTCCAAATATGATGTCATCTACATATACCACCACAACAATCATGGTTTGATCCTCTATTTTTATGTATAAGTTATTTTCAGTAGTCCCTCTCTTATATGCTTGTTTTTGCAAGTACTGATCAAGCCTTGAGAACCATGCTCTGGGGGCTTGTTTAAGACCATACAGGGCCTTTTTCAGCTTGCACATATAGTCCTAATTTTTTGTTAATGTGAATCCTTTTGGTTTCTCAACATATAATTATTATTCTAGTGTTCCATTAAGGAATACTAACTTGACATCAATCTGATAAATTTTGAAATTTCTGAAGCATGCAAATGCCAAGAACATTATGATGGCCTCAAGTCTTGCTACTGGAGCGAAAGTCTCTTCAAAATCAATACCTTCCACTTGGGAATATCCTTTGAAAACTAATCTAGATTTTTTCTTTATAATCTCCCCGTTTTCATTTAGTTTTTTCTTGAAGATCCACTTGGTTCCTATCACATTCTTGTCCTTGGGTCTTGGAACTAGTTCCCAAGTCTGGTTTTTCTCTATTTGGTCTAGTTATTCATTCATTGCTTCTATCCAAACTTTAATTTTTCTAGATTCTTTAAATGACTTAGGTTCTATTAGGGATAACATTGCTTTTTCTAAGTCAAAAGCAAGTTTCCTTCTTGTTTCCACTAGTGTACTTTTATCTCCAATAATCTGGCTTTCAGGATGATTGTTTTGAACTCTTTTTGATGGAGGTCTTGGCAAGGGAATTTCTTCATTGTCTTATTCATCAGTATGTGGTTCATTTTCCTGTGTTTCATTATTATCATCTTATTTTTGATATTCTACATTATCATCTTCCTATTGAGATTTTACATCATCATCTTCTTGTTGAATTTTTTTATCAATGTCTTGGGATATTCTCTTTTTTAGATCATCTATCTTTACATTGGCGCTTTCCACTATATTTAGTAGTCTAAAATTATAACATATGTATGATTTCTTATTAGATGAAAATCCTAAGAATATTCCTTCATCAGATCTTGGATCAAACTTTCCTAGGTTATCTTCATCATTTTTTATGTAACATTTACTTCCAAAAGTTCTAAAGTGTTTTAAAGATGTTGGCCTTCCAAACCATAGTTCATAAGGGGTTTTGTCATGGTTGGGTCTCAACTGAGCTCTATTAAGTATGTGGGTTGATGTGTAGATTACATCTCTCTAGAATTTGTCTAGAAGTTTGGCTTCATTTAGCATGGTTCTTTCAACTTCTTGAACTGTTATGTTTTTCCTTTCTACCACTCCATTTTGTTGAGGAGTCCCAGGAGATGAAAATTGTCTTTTGATACCATGATTTTCATAGAATTGAATAAACTATTTAGAGGTGAATTCTCCTCCATTGTCTGATATCAGACATTTAATTTTGAGATCTGTTTCATTTTCTACAAGGGATTTGTATATTTTAAACTTCTCAAAGGCTTCTCATTTTTCTTTTAGAAAAAATACCTAGGTCAATCTTATGTAATCATCAACAATCAACATAAAATATTGTTCACCATAAGTACTTTTGGTTTTGGTTGGTCCACATAGCTCTGTGTGAATAAGCTCTAATGGTTTTGTTGTGGAATGCTCTTTTGTTTTGAACCTAACTCTTGTTTTCTTTCCTATTTGACAATGTTTACACATAGAATCTGAAGGCCCAATCACTTTTGGCAGGTACCTAACTTCTTTTTTATCGTTGTATTTGATCAAGTTGTCAAAGCTTAAATGTCCCAACCTTCTATGCCATAGCCATCTTTCATCTACTTGGATTAAACAACATTTTTCTTCTTCATCTATATTAAGGATGTTCTTGGTGCAACTGCCACTAGCTTTCCAGTATCCTTTTTTTCTAGTCTCACATTTATGAGAATCAAAAGTAAGTATGTGACCCTGATCACATGTATGACTTACACTTAGGAGATTAGGTTTGAGATTTTATACCAAAAGTATATCTTCTTCTTTGGTTTTATTATTTCCTAAACTAATAGTGCATTTTCCCAGTTTCTTGGCTAACATGTTATCAACAAACGTTACTTTTTCTTTTCCTTTCTTGTCTAACTTGAGAAATTTACTTTGATCTCCAATCATGTGTTTGGAACATCCACTGTCTATATATGACTAACATCCTTGATTTCTTTCATATAAGGCTACATTGCACTCTATTTTCTTTTTCTTCCATACTTTTTTTTATTATTGGGAATATTTATCCTTTTATCATATTTTGACAATGTACATTCACTAGCTTTATGACCATAGTTTTTGCATTTGTATCATTCATTGTAGTCTTGTAAGGGAGAGAAGGAATTATAGTTTCTTCTTTTTGCATTATCCTTATTATTTCCATATCTTTGAAAATTCCTTGGATTGAGCTCTCTATAAGCTTTACAGTGTATTGCTTTATGTCCAATTCTTTTACAGGAATAGCAATAACCTAGGAAGATATATTGATTTCCGTTGGACGGATTATTTCTGATGATTCTATTCTTTTCGTTATATTTTTCATTAGTAGGGAGTGTTGATTTTTGTTTATGTGGAACATTTTTCAATGGTATCATATTTTCCTTAACATCTTCTCTTCTTAAGGAGACTTTTAGAGCATCTGAGTAACTGATTGGCCTTTTAGATAATCCTTATGATGTAGCGGTTGAGTCTTGGGTGTATCCCAAACTAGTCTTTTTGTTTGGTGACCTCTGATTACTGATAATTTCATCCAATATTTTTGAACTATTTTCAAATTTTGATCTCTTCTTTTCTTTTTCAAATTCACCTTTTAGCAACTCAATCTCAACTTCTAGCTTCTTACATACTTGTTCTCTATCATTGATTTTTTTTTAAATGACTTCTTCATATCTTTTAGCTTCTAGGAGCCGGGAATTCAGATTATTGATGATCTACTCTGACTCTTTGATGGTTCTTGATGCGTCTATTTCTCTTGATTGATATGATTCTTCAAATTATTGAAGTTGTGCCCTAAGTAGTGTGTTCTTCTTTTTATACTTTCTTAGTTCCTCCAAAGCACTAATCAAATTTTCTTCTAGATCTACTTCACCTTCACTTTCAGAGTTTTCTTCATTATCTATATTATTATTTTGAGTGTTCATTCCCATAAATAGAAGCTTTGAATCTTCATCTTCACTCATATCTAAAGAGCCGATGTCTTCTTTAGAGTATAAGTTTTTCTCTTTATTATAAAATTTCTTCTTGTATTGGTATTTCTAGTTGTGAACTTCTTCATCATTTTCCTACTACTTGGGATAGGGACATTTGTTAGCAAAGTGTCCAATTCTTCCACAGTTGAAACATTTGAAACATTTGAAAGGTAACTTTTCTTTATATTTTCCAATCCTTTTTGGAGTTTCTTTATAAAGTTGGCCTCTTCTACATATGAAATGTCTAACTGATCTTCATGAAACATATGTTCATGTTTCTTCTTCTCTTTAGATGCATTAAATGATGTTTCATATTTTGATGGTTTTTCATTCCCTGTTCTCATCTCATATGATGTAAAAATTCCATGAAATTGATAAACTGTGAGTTTGTCAAGTTCTGACTTATCTTCAATTGTAGAAATCTTAGGATCATATCTCATAGGTAATGACCTTAGTATCTTTTGCAAAATAGGTTTATCTGTAAGTTCTTCTCATGTTTCTCTGATTGAATTAACCACTTCATCTACCCTATGGAAGTATTTAGTAATGTTCTCTTCTTCTTTCATTTTCATATTTTCAAATTGAGTTCTATAGTTCTGTAGTTTGGCTTCCCTGACTTTGTTATCTCCTTCATATAAAACCTCCAATTTGTCCTAGATTTCTTTACCTGATTTAAAATGCATAACTTTCACACATATATAATTTGTCAACCCTCCTAGAATTTCATTAACTACTCTTGAGTTGTCATTGCATATTTTCTTTCCTACAACATCTGTGGGTAGAGTAGTTAATGCAGTGTAACCATCTACAACAGATTGTTAGATATCAAAACCAAGAGCCAACATGAAGCTTTTGATTCTTATTTTCCATAGAGCATAGCCACCTCCATTGAACAATGGTGCTTTGTTGTTAGACATTCACTCTTGTTGATCCATCTTCAGGATCTACCTTCCAGTTGTTAGATTGTGCTGAAGGCACCCGCTCTGATACCAATTGTTGGAATACTGAGAGGGGGGTGAATAAGTATTACCCTTTTTCAACAATTAGAAATTACTTTTATATTTTTTTAATTACCACAATATATCAACAATGGACTTGTATGTAAAATCAATAATATAAATATAATTAATAGGAATTACAAGGTTTTTATGAAAAATAGTGAAGGACACCAATCCTTTTTGGAGCACTGACTCTAGGAGACACAAATCCCCTTCTTCAGGGCACCAAACCTAGAAAGCACCAAATCCCTTTTCTTTAGGGCACCAACCCTAGGAATCACCAACTTCCTTGTATTTAGGGAACCAACCCTAGGAAGCACCAACTCCCTTGTCTTTAGGGAACCAACCCTAGGAAGCACAAACTCCCTTATCTTTAGGGCACCAACCATAGGAAGCACCAACTACCTTGTATTTAGGGCACCCACGCCAGGAAGTACCAACTCCCTTAAAGTACACTTTACGTAGTAAAGGATATGAATCCTTCCGTTCTCCTCCCTTCCAAACTCACTTCATAAGAATCATCAATTATTCTTCTTGGACTCTACTTCTGTTTTGATCTTCTGATCTGGATTGCAAAGACACTTCTTCTGATGTTAGCTATGAAGAATTGTGTCCATTTGTTTGGACCATAACACCTCTTCATTTAGATTAACAATAATAATGTTTGTTTTTCTTCATTATTATTCAAACATTATCGTGAAGGATTTTCAAATTAGTGACAATGATTTTCATAAATTGATCATTGATATGGATCGATTTCATTTTTAACTCAATCCCATACCTCTTTATTTTATTCTCAATTTTCGTTGATCAAATCTAAGATTTTTTATTAGCTTTCTAATGCATGACATGTATTGATTTACTTAAGATAAATCAAGACAAAGCCCAGATCTTATCTAGTTTAACATTCCTTCTTGACCAAGATAAATTTCTCATTATGTGTGTTAAATTTCACACAAAAACTATTCAGGACCTATATTCCATACGACCATAGGTGGTGACCATGAGCTAAGCCAAACGAGTGCTTAATCACTTATCAAGATCAACGGTCACATATTAATTGCATGTTGAGATGGATGGCTGTGATCACTTCGTAACTTTGTCCTTTGGAACTTCCAACCTTTGCAATCATTCAACCTTCCAGAGTGTATTTTACCGAAGTGTGTATATTATATCGGACGGTCGTGTTTTAATTTCACGATGAATGGTTTTTGTTCACTTCAGAACTTCGACGTTTTGGGACTCCGGTCTTTGCAGTATTCCAACTCTTTCGGAGCAAATTCCGCCAAAGTGTGTATCAATACTTCCCTACTTAATAACCTTCACATGTCCAGGAGCTAGGACCGTGGGCTTAGGAACAAAGGAGCTCTCACTCTTTCGGTATTCAGTTGTTCGTGACTCTAGGACTTCGAGCTACTCAAAATTTGAAGTATTTCAATCTCTATGGAGTTTTTCCTACCGAATAAGTCATAGAATGGAAGTGACCACTTGTTGTTGATTAACACCTCCATTTACGCTATCCTTCTACTGGATTAATCCAATGGATATGACTTAATCAAACGTTGAGATGAATTTCTAGGATTATTTCAGAGTTTAAACTTACACGAGGGATAAATATTCTTCCAACCTCCAAACCATAAACCATCTATCCACATGTCACACACACATCATTTTAGAGCTTGGAAGGGTGGTTTTCCAAACTGCTTTGGTTGAATTTAGAAATAGCGTATACTCGTTGATATGTATATCGAATAAACGACTGTAAATGGATCCTATCCTCATCCTTTACCCGTTATTGATCAACAATCGAGAATGAATTCGGCGTTCGGTGCTTTGGGAAGTTGTTGGTGGTAAGAACCAATTTTCCCTGAAGGACATACTCCCAGAGTGATGTAGCTTGATAATGTCACTGGCCGAGTGGCTACCATGTGTCACTTAGATTCGTGACATACACATACCTAAAATTCCAACTGGACCTTGACACTTGTCACCATCTAAATGCACCACATGTCCTTTCCAACGTGATCTTGTTGACGTGGGCTCTCAATGTGTGTGCCACATGTCTTACTTCATGATTTCAGAGCTCTGGCCTTCGGGTGAACTCATATGTTCTGAACCCTTTTTTTTCGAAGTAGTCAGCACTGAATTTGACCACCATTGGACCCGCCTAACCTCATCTAAGGGTCACTATGCATTGCCCAGATCTGATGTTCCTCATTCACTTCGAGACTTTGGGGCTCCAACCTTGAGGTAAAATTAGTTGTTCTTGGCTTCTTTTCGCCAGAGTGGTCAGTATCGAAGTTGACCACCATTTGACCCACCTAACCTCATCCAACGATCACTATGTATTTCCCAGATCTGATGGCCCTCATATTTTACTCCATATCAACGGTTGATGTGACTTTGAGGCTTTGGCCTTTGGGTAATCTTACATGTTCTTGGCTTATTTTCACCAGAGTGGTTAGCGTCGAAGTTGATTGATGCTAGGAAACCCTAATATAATGGATATTATTGATCTCAAAGTGCTCCTTAGATCCGACAGCTTACTTTTACTTCAGAACGTCATCTTCTGTTAAAATTCCTTCATGCAAATTTCCTTCGGTTGATATTATCCGAAGTGGTCAATGTCGGGATGACCATGCGTACGTCATTTCCACAATTGACGGTCCATGAATCTTAGTAGTCGATCTGATGGTCTATATTTTTCCTGAAAACTACATCAATGAACAAGATTCCTCCTCAATTCTTTTAGAGTTTTGCTGTGGGGATTTCAATCCTGATAGGGTTTCTGCAGTACGTTCTCTCTTCTGAACTTCAAGTTAATGTTCTTATGCACCCTATTTGACATCAATGACAATATCGTATCATTGTGTCCAACAAACACCAATAAGTCTAATGGCATCCAAGACACTGAACGAATCCCAATGTGTGAATAGATTTCTTTCCGTTGAACACAAGGGAAACCCCCCATTCCATGACCAATGAGGAGATGTCGATTACTGGGTTCAAGGTTACCTACCCATAATGAAACTAGGACCAGGATGCATGGTAGGAATACAACTTCACATAACTCTGAGATACACTGAGGGTATGACCGACATGAAAAGTCAATAATTCTGATAAATTGATGACATAAGCTTATAGAAATCCTTTGAAAAAGAGAATGAGACATATGGAGGACTTTGGCAACATAGACTCAATGATGAAACTTTGTGATGTAGGAGGCACCAATCAAACTCTCCATAGAGATTGGAAGAGTAACTAGTCGGAGGAGTAAACTCTAAGTAACGAGCTCAACTTCCTAAGGTCATGCTAAACCCAAACTTCGAATGACAAGTGGAAATGAAAGTTTGTGCTCTATTCAAAGGTGACACAACTGCTGCCAACATGAGATAATATTATTTTCCCGTCCATTTTTTTTTTGTTTTTTCATAGACAAACGAATGCTATGATACAGAGGAGGAAACAAGTGTCGCGAGTAAGCAACTATTTCTAATAATGGAACATACCTATTCTCAATGCAAGGGGGTGCATGTAGGATATGGATGCTCAGGGGAATGTTTCCTCGTAGGGTACATGGTGTCAAGCTGCAAAGGATATAAGAAAGGTTCTGCTTGGTTGATGATGCAAACTGCTGAGATAATATGCTTATAATGTGAAAGCGAGAACATGCAATAGGCTCAATACTGCAAGCAAGAGAATGAGATGCAATTACAAATGAACTCCAAAGAATGTCCATTTTCGTAAATTTAGTCCCCGAGGCCCGAAAAAGTATAAAACACTACCCAAGAGAACTCTTCTAGCCACTAGTGACTAGAGTGTTCCTTTTTCGAAATTAGTCTACTTGGTCCGAAAAAGGGTTAAACTTACACCAAATAGACGTTCTTTCAAATCCAATTTACGAGTGTGAAAGAGCCAAGTTCACTCGACAATCTTTTCGCTTTTTGAGAGAGTCGAAAAAGAGATTAAACAAGACTCATGGGAGTCCCGAAGGTATAGGTTAGTATGATCATGAGTAAGAATATGAGGCTGAAACACAGAGTCATATTGGATCTATAAGGGACTCCCAGTCTTTATGGAATAATCTCTGCATGAGCACTAGATGGCACAGAGGTTCTAACTAGGGTAACCTTGTTTGGTAAGTCTCTACCATTCAATAACGACACTTCTAGTAGTAGTAAGAAGGTTTTGTGTCACTAATAAATGGGTTCGTACCTAAGGCATATGGATCATAGACATAGGATAATGTAAAAATACAAGATGGAGTGAGGACCTATCCTACATGCTGGTCAACGAAATTATACCTGCCAAATTCATGAACCGAAGAAACGATGCTAGAAATTGCAAGAATCCTTGGATAAAACCACCAAAACCAACTCCTTCCAATGAACTATTAGCCCACTAGGCCAAAATATTGGCAAAAACTATGTAAAGTGGGTAAAGTTTTTCTATAAATAGTAAAAATAACCAATTTTACCATACCATTTCACATTTTCACCCAAATAGTGCATTTTGGACCAAATTTGTCCACGACCTTCAAGTGCCAATAGGGGGAGCTACGAGCGAAAAAATTTACAACCATTTGGACCAAGTAAGTACTCTTGCCCTCCTCTTCATTTCTAGTGGATTAGAATTTGAAATTAGGCCTCATTTTTTTATTTTTTTAATGTGAAAATTAGGAAATAGGGTGTACGCGGGATGTAGATCATCAGGTTGCATATACACATCCCTATATGCGACTGTTATCAAAACACTTTGTGTATATGCATCCTTATATGTGACTGTGTAAACTACAACTTGCATACAAGTCGACCACTTGTTTTTTTTTAAAGGAAGACTCAAAAATTGGTTTTTTCTTGTTGGTGGCACTTGAATGGAGAGAAAGAGAGCATAAGGAAGTTGATGCTGCAGTGGAAAGAGATCCAGGGGCCCAATTAGCATAAAAATTATTCGGGTTTTATAAGTTTTGGGCTCTCAAAGGGATGAGGGCTCAAATGAAGTTGCTCTAAATGTTGGTAAAAGTTTGGGATCCAGATACAAAGGCCTTCAACCTCAATGGGAAACCATTGAGAATTGAAGTTGATGATATATACTTTCTTACAGGGTTTTCGCATCGGGGTGAGGTGGTGAAACTCAAATCCAGGGGAGCTAGGAGTGTCATGAACATAGAGGACTACATCACCACTCACTATGTTGCAGGCACAAAAAATGTAGGGAGCCAACTCCCTATTCAGGTGATTAACAACCTGAGTTTAAATACCATCATTCTTGTACTCACAGGGATCATGAAGTCAGCCTCATTGCATCAGGAATCAAGGCTACTGATGTTCCACTCAGTGGAGTGCTTATGACCCACATTGTATGATTGGTGCACCTCACTACTGGCTAACATGAAGTGCCTATTGACAGACTACAAACAGGGTAGGAAGAGGAACTTCGGGTTCACATCTATCTTGTGTAGTTTTTTCTTCGAGTAGGTTCTAGGATTGATTCCTAGAGTCGAGATCATTTCACATAGACCGCTCGATCCAGCCATGTCATGGTGGACCAAGGTGATGAGGCGGTTGGGAGGTGGTAGGGTACTGACCCCCTACAACGATGAGTTTTTCTCCTTGTGGTGCCAACATGTGATATCTCTGGAGGACTACCCTTATGCAAGGATAGACTTCAGAGGAGACTCAAACGTTCCATTTCCACCAGGTTTTGCCTACAGAGACATATGTATGAAACATTTTTCAAATATATTTCATTTTTTTGTGTTTTTTAAAGAGAATAAAAAAACAAAAATGTTTTTGGATGGTGTCAAGTATTTAACAAAAATATTTGTTTCGCATATTTGGGTATTTGACGACCGAATGGATTACCACGACACCGATGGAGGCACTAGGGGGATGAGCTAGCAGGAGGAGACTCATAGAGAGTGCTTCAAAATGTGCAGGGAAACCTATCTCATTTGATGCACAAAATACCCATGGTTTAGGTAGAGGATCTACTAGAGGCGATGCAGTGGTAGGTGGTGGGTGTACCCCGTGCATGGGTGCGACTCTACCAACATCTCGCAAACGTCGTAGTATGCTATCATGACACACATCCGACACCACAGGCGTAGATGTCATGGTTATTATATCGATCAACTTTATATGTATTTTCAGGGTTTGAGCCCCAATTTTGTACTATAACACCATATTGTTTGGAGAAATGAAATATAAAAAACATCGGTCTTCGACTTTACTTATATTACAATGTGTACATTGGTGAATGTGTTTTGTTTACTTTAGTTATGTAAAAAATGCCAATCTAAAACACAATTAGCATATGCATCTGATACATAATTAGAACTTCTAGGTATGTGATTATAAGTAATAAAATCAAAATGTCGTTCCAAAAGTCGTACTCGTAGGAATCGTCGGAGTAGAGTAGGGCCTCGCACACGATAAATGTTGTTCAACTAACATAATAATAACTGAGATTCTAGGCAAACTTATAAATAATGAATACCCTGTGAAATGGCATTGCGTAAAATCTCTATAATGACGCTATATTCAGCCACATTATTCGTTTATGGCCCTAGAAAAATGCCACCTGAAGACACCAGTTGACCCTTGGGTGAGTAAAAAACCCAAGCGGCGGAAGCCAAGTTCCATGTATGACTACTGGCACCGTCTGTGAATCCTAAGTAAACTGAAGACTACATTGACATATGTTGACCAAGGGAAAACTCGATAAACAAGCTGATGACGGATAGGAAAAGATATATACACTAGTATACAGAGAGTTACGCCCAAGATTGGGGATTAAGAGTAATATTTTTTCAAGTAAAGCCCATTTATGGGTCGAGACAACATATTCCCTTCATAATATTCTAATTCGTAGGCTCCTTTTTCTAAGACATGTCACATGATATAAGGAATTTTCCACATGGGGTTGAACTTGCCTGCCCCCAGTGGTTCTTTGGCTTGGTCATACTAGAGGACCAAGTCACCCTCAACGTACTGCCGAGGACAAAAAGAATTATCATATTAGACCTTGACACGTTGTTTATTCACTTCGATAGTCGTAGAGGTATCTCGACGTTGCTCATTTAGGATCTCTAGGTGATTAGGGGATCAAATTTTGCTCAAAAATTCAAAGTTCTTGAAATCATTTCAAATCAAACGAGAGTGTAGGCCTCGTCGTTGCGAACCCAACACAACTCGTTTCGTCTCAAACGGACGTCAGGAGCGAGAGATATCACAATCTATTCGGAATGTCAAACAGGCAAAAAAAAGGGGATGTTGACTGTACAGGCTGACGTGGCAGAGTCCATACGTTGATGTGGCAGTATGTGGCTGACAGTTGGTCGAATCGAAATGCGACACGTGGCATATTTTTGATCAATGGTAAGGTGCCACGTGGCCCAGTCATGGGCTACCACGTGGCACCCCGGTATTGGTTTTTGGTTGTTGTTAAAATTGTATGGAGTCTGTGGGGGTCAAACCCCAGACCTCCCCCATGGCTATACGATTTGGTAGAGTGTGGGCTACCACTAGCCCACATGGTAGTCCTTGCTATGTATACGAGATTTTATTTATTTAAGTTTATGCTGTGTAATATTTGGCGGGGGGTTGGGCCGGAGCTTAGCCTCGACTCGTGGTTCTATTGTTCATACATATGACCATACCATAGTGTATTGCACGGGAGTTGGTGTTATACACGGAGCCCAGCCCTGGTTCCACATATGACCATGCTACAGAGTGTGCGAAGTTTGATTTGGTTCAAAACGGTTGGCACGGTTTTAAT
Source organism: Picea abies (assembly GCA_900067695.1). Lineage (NCBI taxonomy): Eukaryota > Viridiplantae > Streptophyta > Pinopsida > Pinales > Pinaceae > Picea > Picea abies. Next base: position 2,159 of record CBVK0101625614.1, on the reverse strand, counting down.
GCGCCCGATACTTGGCGCTTGACCATTGGCTCTTTAAGGATTAGCCCTTTTTATTATAGAGCGTGGTCATATCGTGACCCTCATATGCCCGAGTGCTAGGCGGTTAGGGGATGGCATGCCCATAACCTTCCTACAGTTCACATCGTTGGTGCAGTTGCGCCCGGTGCTGGGTTTTCACGCTTTAAATTGCGTGTGTGCTAGGTTCATGAAACAAGGGTGTGTTTTGTAGATGCAAAGACAACAAGCTTGAAGAGGCGACTTCCAGGAGGCCTAACTTCTTTGTTTTTTGGCCAAATGAGGTGTCAAAAAATCCCAGCTAGGGGTTTTTGGACGCTCTGAAGCCATTGGAGTAGTCTGTTGGTCAATTTGAGTATTGTAAAGTACGTTTTTGAGCACTTTGAGCAATTAATAATAATGATCCATTGGAAGCTGGACCAAGAGATGTAGCCCAAGAGAGGGGTGAACTCCTTTATCAATTGTTGTGTTTATGTGATTATGTTCATTGATTATGCTGCTATTTATTTGTATCTTGCATGAGTAATCCTTTAATTAATGTGTCGCAAAGTTGATCCATTTTCTTTTAACACATAAAATTTACTTGCAAATAATTTCAAGTTGAAGTCTTCTTCAATTTTAGATCAAGTTGGTATCAGAGCACTGGTTTTTGAAGACTTGATTATTTGCAAGTGTTTTGTTTCTGATGCTCACAAGGTTGAAACTCACAAGAGGAGAAGGTCAACTTGTGGAGCCAAGTTCTCATCCTTCAAGGAGGAAGCATATACAATCACCACAAGTTTCAAGGAGGCATTCACCAAGTATGGCTCATGAAGAAAGTCATGAACGTGTTGCTGCAGAAGATGAAGATCTCAGAAAGGCTGTCCTGGAGATGAGAGAGATGATGAAGATCTTGATGGAAAGGAATGCATTGTTGCAAGGTGAAGGCTCCAACCCTTCAAGGCATAAGGGAAGTAGTGGTGACAAAACTCCAAATGGAAATGGAGGGAATGGTGCTTCTCCACCACCCTCTCCTCCTCCTTCTTCTTCTTCTTCTACCAGTTCAAGACCTCTTCCGAATTCTCCAAAGGGACATGGTAAACTCCAAAGGGACATGGTAAAACTCCTTCGCAAATTCCTTCATTAAAGCTTGATATAAAATTTGAATTGCCAATATAAAATGGAGAAGTTAATGCTGAGAAGTTAGATAATTGGATACATCAGATTGAGGCATATTGTAGAATACAAAAAATTCAAGATGATGAAACCAAAATTCATCTTGCTTATTTAAGATTAGATAGTGCAACACTTATTTGGTGGGAATCCAAGACTCAGGAGGACATGAAAAAGCATGGTAAAATTTTAATTTCTTGGAATGATTTTATTGTTGCAATTAAAAAACAATTTTATCCATTGGCATATAAGCAAAAGGCTACTATGGAATGGAAATTTTTTAGACAAGCTAAAGGACAGAGTGTGCAAAGCTTTACTCAATAATTTAGGAGAAGAGCTTTGGTTTTGGGAGTAGATTTTTCTTCTCAAGAAACTTTGCTTAAATACATTGGAGCTTTACATAGTTATTTGAGACATACTATACTCATGTTTAATCCTTCAAATCTAGATGAAGTTTGTGTTCAGGCTACTCATTTGGAATCAAGAGGAAGGAACGACACTCATGAGAGTAACAAGAAGACTTTTAGCCATGGAGACAAAGGAAAGAAGAAGCTCAAGGGCAATGGCAGAAATAATGCTATTGTTAAGAAAGAGGGAGAAAAATTCACATGTAAACATTGTTCAAAAGATGGCCATGATGAAGACCATTGTTGGAAACTTCATCCTGAAAGAAGACCCAAAAAGTTTGGCAACAACAACAAAGGGAAGTCAAAGACTGCTGCAACTGTTCAACATGATTTAGGTTTTGATTCGAGTGATGAAACGAAGATCACAACTATGGGTTATCAAGGTAATGGCTTTAATGCAAGTACTAGTTCTTCAAGTAATAATAATATCAATGTAACTCGACAAGAGAAAGAGAGAATTGAACTTTTTCACATAAGGGTTGTTTCAAAGCATACTAAGATAGATACTCTATTTGATACTGGATCTCAAGAAAACCTTATTTATGAAGAAACTGTTAAGAAATTAAAGTTGGAAACAATTCCACA
>CBVK0101625612.1:0-14936 GCA_900067695.1 Picea abies | reverse complement strand
ATTCCTGCTGAACCGCTCTTCCGATCTCACAGAAACCTTTTTAGGTTTCATATTTTTAGGAGCTCAGGAGGGACAACGCTCCTAGAATATAGGCAGGAGCCAAGGTTATAGGCTTCGCAGCAGAGACAAAGGTCAAGGCCTTTGAAACTTCATAAAATCTTCCAAGGGAAAGGAAGAAGGCCATGCTCAAGGTAGAGCAGAACTGCCATTAGATCAGTTGGAGAAACGAGATCTAGATCATCTATTTTCATGTCCAGACAACAGGAGGAGAGAGCACAAGGAAGATTAATCAGATCTAGTGCAAAGGATCGAGACCCGTCGGATCTGGAGGAAGGTGCACGAAGTTTAACCTCTGAGAGGTCGCGTAGGAGAAGAGCTACAATGGACGGTGGAGACGCTTCATGGAGAAGTGCCAAAAATGATGTGGACCGTTAGATCTCACAGATCTGTGAGAAGGTTAAGGTTGAGTGTCTTTTAGCATTTCGACATTTTGGCATTTCGGGGTTCGACATTTCAGCAATCCCGATGACAAGGAGCTGGGGCACTTTGCATTGAAAACCCTGAAGTCACAAAATGCAACGTGTTCTTGGAGAAGGGTGTGGTCACGAGGGAAGAAGCCACATGGACCGAGGTTTGGTCAAGGGTTAACTACCATTGAGCCCATTTCAGCATTTCAGTGTTCGGGGTTTGGAGCAGCAAGTGATTTTGGAATCACTGCATCGTGAACTCTCGGTTCATGAAACTCCGAAAGGATTTGGACCGTTTGATCCAAATCATTGAGATTCGTTGGATCTCATGTGTGAACTCCCATATTGGAATTCAGGTATTGGAGTGACAAGATATTTTTGGAGTCACTGCATCGTGAACTCCCTGTTCGTGAAATCCCGAAAAGATCTAATCCATTTCAGGAATTCGGGGATTTGGAGACCGGGAGATCGGAGTGAAGAGTCGCCAAAATTGTGAAAGGAGAATCCGCGAAAGGACTAGGACCGTCCATCAAGGAGGAGACGTGGTGAGCGATCAAAGTTTCAGGGAGATCTCCGAAAGGATGTGGGCAGATAAGGTAGGAGCCAAAGCCCGTTAATCCATTTTCGACATTCCAGGACCCTAGTGTTCGTGAGGCTAGGAGTTGGGAGACATGGAGTCTTGACTCGTGATATCACGAAAGCCTGAAAGCATTCGAAGAAATAGCACCCCTTTTCGGCATTTTGACGTTTCGGGGTTCGGAAGGTAGAGGAGGCAGTGGTTTGGGTCACTGCATTTCAAACTCTTGGTTACCAAAATCCTGATACAGCTAGGACCGTTGGGTTGAGGGAGAAATCTATTTTGGGTTTGGTGAGAAGGAGGTGAAGACTCACGCCTGGTGCACATTGTGCAGGTCGAGTTTTCATGGAAGGACCTATGGATCAGATTCATGGGGTTCCAGTGAGGGCGCAAAAGAACTAATTCAGTTCTACGGATTCGAAGGAGATTGATCTTGTGTGGATCTCGGCCTGAGGGTCGGGGGTCTACATTAGTTTTGGTATCAGAGCCTGATTATGTCTATATATTTCAGGCAGAGGGAGCCAGAGGAAAAGGAAGATAGAGTGTTGAAGCTCCGTGGTGATTGTTCATAGGTGTGCAGCAGTCAATAGACAGTCAGGAGGACTATAGGAGATGTTGGAAGCACTCACAGTTGCAGAGTGATAGCAACAAGTTTTCCAGGAGGGAAGACAGGAATAGGAAGATGGCTACTGAAGGCCATGGACGCGGTGGAAAGAAGAACCACCAACAACAGAGAAAATATGAAATGGATAAAGAACTTGCTAAGATAAGGGCGAGGATGGAAGATCTTGCACTATAGGTGTAGTAGAACACAAAGACACATTGGGTGTATGAATGGCCTCTGAGGAGGAAAGCAAAGTGGTCAGTCAAGAAATTGTTAGCCAGAAGACAGGTTGTTGAGGAGGTGGCTGAGGTATGTGAAAATCCTCAGGGCCACAGAGGAGATGGTTCATGCTTGTGAACCAGAAGCTGGGAGAAATATCAGTGATGATGAGGAGGAGAGATCACTGGAAGATCTCATAAACTGCCAGATGGGCAGAGGTGAACTTTTGAATTGCCGGGTGGGAAATAGGAAGAGATCACTGGAAGATCTTGTGAACTTCTAGGAAGGTAGTGAAGAAAGTTCAGATTTCTAGGAGGGAAATGAGACGATATCGCTGGAGGATCTCATAGACTTTCAGGAGGGCAGAGAGTAAATCCCATATTTCTAGGTGGGAAAGGGAGAGCAGATGAGATTGTCTGAAAGTCTCATGAACTCAGGGATGGGTTTGGATCAGTGAGAGGAGCTGACAGAGAAGATGAGCTCAAAGGTGAGTTCATATCAGTAAGGACAGTTGATAGAGAAGGAAGATCATAAGAGAATTATGATGATTGGAGGGATAAAGGTATTCTTGCCATATAGCCCACTTGAGGCTAGCGTGTGTGTTGCCAATGTAGCAACAACAGAAGGACAACCAAGTGTGATTGTCAAAGAGATGGAGCATATGTTAGAAGCTGCCCAAGTAGAAGTAGAGGAGCACACAGTTGAGATGCTCACTCCTTGGAAGAAGGAGTTAGAAATGTTGGAGGATTGGTTGAACCATCCAGAGCCAATAGATGACTGTCATGAGCAGACAGTCATGCAGATGTTAGCAGAGGAGCATTCCGAGGAATCACTTAGAAATTTCAGCCAAGGAGATAAACATTTGATGATCACTACAATGTTGAGGCATGCAACATCAGAAGATGAAGGAAAATTCCATTTTGAGGAGCAGCTGGAGGAAGCTGGAGATGCACTAGCAGAAGAATTGGTAGAAGCAAAGCTGTCAGAACTGGAAGCTAAGAAGAGACTCAGTGATCAGACTGCAGAACTGAATTTTGCACCAGGGTGGCAAGTTGAGGCCACAGAGGAAGAAGATAGTCTAGGGGATCGAGATGATCTACCCATTTGTAGGGAAGAAGTGCAACAGAGCAGGTTGCAAAAGAAGAGCCAGCCATGGGAGCAGCTGGATGAGGAGATTGAGAAGATTAGAAGGCTGATGATCAGATCAGCAGAAGTGGCCAGCAAAGGGAATATGGATAGAGGATAACCTTCCATAGCAATAGGGAAACAGATGCAGTAGCAACAACAAAGCAGTGGAGCAAATGGATAGCTCCAGAAAATTGTTTGGGATACAGGTGGATTTCAACAACGGTGTTGGGAAGCTCATGAGCAGGAGCTCATGATTTTTGAAGCTAAGGAGTATGATGCAAGAGCATCACTCCACGTCATCAAGTGCCAACTACGCGCCAACCAACCAGCACATCAAGTGCATGTTCAATGGAGAGGAGAGGCGCAACCCTCTCAATTTCCAATTTCAAATTTTGAAATTGTATTAAATGATTGTAAGGCTAGTAGAGCCAAAAGCCATGCATGTGCACAGGCTTTAGATAAAAGTTTCCTTAAATAGTTGTAAGGCTGAGATCTAGATCCGATTCAAACTAGACAGCCATTAAAAGTAATTGAATGTAAATTAATGAGAGTTAGTGAGGATGGAGGGAAGCACTCGAGGAGCCCCCTTTTGTAAAAAGATATTCTTTTGTTTTCCAGTTAGGAGATAAGAGAAGAATAGAGAGAATATAGAGATAGGAGAGGAGATCCAAGACTCTCTTGTAGTCTGAGCTCGAACACATTGTAATCAGGCATTCTTAATTAATACAATTAGAGCAGTTTTTCCTGCATGTCATTCTGTGTATGTTCATGAATGAATGTCTCTATGTGTTGATGATATGTTGTAGATGTATGTTAAGTTCCACCTGCAGGAGATAGATATATTTTCCTATCTGTGAGTTCTTTGATTTCAGGTTTGGGTTCTTTGAGGCTTCATGAAAAAGGTTGCATGACAGAATACTATGAGTTCTATAAGCCAGTGCAAGGAGTGCACTTCTGAATTCTGTGGAATTTCAGACAAAGACATGCCAGCAGGGCGCACTAGCTGAAGTCATTGACTCAAGGAAGAAGCCTCAAGGTTGTTGAACACCTTGAAGGAAGAACTGTGCAGAGGAGAGCACAGAGAGGAGAAGCAGAATTGTTGAGAATTCTGTAAAGGCTCTGCCAGGAGGGCATTGAGAAAATGCATTGGATGCATTGAGGAGGAACTTTGTTTCGAGTTCAGGGAAGATAGAATGTCTGAAGTTCTATGGATCTCTACCAAGAGGGCATTGAGCCAGTGCATAGAGCGCGCTTCTGAATTCTGTGGAATTTGGACAGATTTGTGCCAGGAGGGCGCACCAGAGGAAGTATTAGACCCAGAGAGAAACCTCAAGGTTGTTGAACACCTTGGAGGTAAGACTGTGCAGAGAAAGGCATAAAAATAATAGAATCACTAAGGATTATGTGGAAGCTCTTCTAGAAGGGCATTGAGAAATTGCATATAGTGCACCGAGAAGAACTCTCTTTCAAGTTTTGAGATAAGAGAAGTGTCAAGGAGAGACACTCACAGAGTTACTGAATACTCTGTAGGCTTAGAAAAGCATGCTTGAGAAGGAAGTTGCCAGAGGGCACTTACATCCTTTCAAGGAGAGAAAGGGACAAATATGCTTAGAGGTTCGAGTAGGAAAATCTCATGATGGATAGCACAATTGCATGCAGGGAACCTACAAGGAGTGCAGAGGTCGAGAAACTTTTTGAGGTTTCAGAGTTTGAGGAGCTCAGGAGGGACAACACTCCTAGAATATAGATGAGAGCCAAGGTTACATGCTTCACAGTAGAGATAAAGGTCGAGGCCTTTGAAACTTCAGAAAATCTTCCAAGGGAAAGGAGAAAGGTGATGCTCAAGGTAGAGCACAATTGTCGTTAGATCAACTAGAGAGAGGAGATATGGATAGTCAAGTTTCATGTCCAGACAACAGGAGGAGAGAGAACGAAGTTTAGCCTCTATCGGTCTAGTGCAAAGGACCGATAGTGTGAAATTTGAAGGAAGGTGCACAAAGTTTAACCTCTAGGAGGTCGCGCAGGAGAAGAGCTAAAATAGATGGTGGAGATGCTTCACAGAGAAGGGCTGAAAATCTTGTAGACCGTCAGATCTCACTGATTTGTGAGAAGGTTAAGGTTGAGTGTCTTTTATCATTTCGGCATTTTGGTATTTTGGGGTTCATCATTTCGGCAATCCTGATGACAAGGAGTTGGGGCACTTTGCATTGAAAACCCCGAAGTTGTGAAATGCAACGTGTTCTTGGACCAGGGCATGGTCACAGGGGAAGCAACCACATGGACCAAGGTTTGGTCAGGGGTTAACCACCGTTGAGCCCATTTCGGCATTTTGGCATTTCAGAGTTCGGGGTTTGGAGCGGCAAGTTATTTTGGAATCACTGCATTGTGAACTCCTAGAACTCTGAAAGGATTTGGACCATTTGATCCAACTCATCGAGGGTCATTGGATCTCGTGTGATAATTCCCATATCAGAATTCGAGGATTGGAGTGATGAGATATTTTTGGAGTCACTGCATCATGAACTCCCGGTTCGCGAAATCCCGAAAAGATCTGAGCCATTTCGGGAATTCAGGGATTTGGACACCGGGAGATCCAGAGTGAAGAGTTGCCAAAATCATGAAAGGAGAATTCATGAAAGGACCAGGACCATCCATCAAGGAGGACACGTGGTGAGCGGTCAAGGTTTTGGGGAGATCTCCAAAAGGATGTGGGTGGCTAAGGTAGGAGCCAAAGCCCGTTAAGCCCTTTTCGGCATTCCGGGACCCGGGTGTTCGAGAGGCTAGGAGTCAGGAGACATGGAGTCCCGACTCACGATATCATGAAATCTCAAAAGCATTAGGAGAAATAGCACCCCTTTTCGGCATTTCGGAGTTCTGGGGTTCGAAAGGTAGAGGAGGAAGTTGTTTGGGTTGCTGCATTTCAAACTCCCGGTTACCGAAATCCCAATATAGCCACGACCGTTGGGTCAAGGGAGAACTCTAGTTCGGGTTCAGTTAGAAGGAGGTGAATACTCATGCCTGGTGCACGTTGTGCAGGTGGGGTTTTTGTGGAAGGACCTGTGGATCGGATTCGTGGGGTTCCAGTGATGGCCCAAAAGAACTAATTCAATTATGAAGATTCAAAGGAGATCGATCTTGTGTGGATCTCGACCTGAGGGTCGGGGGTCTGCATCAGTACCCATCAGGCAAACTTTAACCCTCTCCACCCTTTCGATTCTATGGTGACCTTTCCATGGATACGAGGAGGAGGGACAGAGTCTACTTCTGACATCCATCAGCTAAGTATACTCTGAAAGTTCACTTGTGCAAAAAGTTCATATTCTTACAGTTATTTTATTTTGGACACCTTCGTTATTCTTGGATTCTAGGATGTTGCTTTATGCAAGAGGTATTTGTGTTCCTGCTTACCATTCTCTTCCACAAAAGTAGTATCTCAAGTTTATCGAATGGGATAAAATTAGTTCTAGTATACGGTTACTGTGGGGAGAAAAGGTATTAGTCTCCTACTCGTCTAGTTATTTCTACAATTCCTTCTTCTTAAAGGGACTTAAGGGTCAAATTCCTTACTATGGCACTATTGATATATTTACCATTTCAATGTATTTATTTTTGTATATCGGATATACTCGCATTCAGGACTATGTATTTGGAAATTAAGATGCATTTGTGTATTCAAATGTTTCTCCACATCTATTCTCATAATTAAATATTATCTTATATAATAAATTCAGTCCATCTTACTCTGGTTATTCCTGTAGCTGTGAAATTTACAATCTTATTTATATGCTTACACAACTTGTATGTCTCCGGATTATTTGTCCCTTATGAAACCTTTTGCTTCTACATCATATTATACTAGAGCATAAAAGAAATGTTGATGAATAACCGAATTCTGTGCAGACTTGATCAAATGGTAAATTCATGAAGAAAATAGGAAATTACGTATTCAATATTTCTCATGTAATTAGCATCTAAACTGTGTGGGATAAGTCTGTAGAACTATGTCGTTATTAAAGTGCATACTATTCTATTTCCAACTGTAATATATATACATCTAAATATATATATGCAATTATGTTTATGTTTATGTTTATGTTTATGTTTATATATATATATATATATATATAGATACAGATTTTAATTTATGTCATACATAATATTTATTTGAATTCTAGTTTAATATTTACATGAATGGAATCCCAAATAATACCATGGCTCTGTGTATAGTTACCTACATGTGCATAAGAAGACATATATATATATATGATCCGATCCCATTCACATTGCACTTGTAGCTAGTTTACTCAGTAAATGTGATTACAAGGTGAGGATTATCCTATAGTTTTTACCTCATTATAATAGGAATCAAATCTACAGAACCAACATATATTTTCAGCTAGTATACCCAAATGAAAACAACATTCACCCAGAAACCAAATCCAATAGAGATGATTCACTCAGAATTAATCTAGAAGTCTTTTGATTAGATATTGAGTTCAACAACATTCAACCAGATTTTCATCCATAACAATACCCCTAACCAGAATTAATAGGTGCAGTCTATCAGATATGTAACTATATAACATTCATCCAGAGAAGGGACAGAATAACATATCTAAAACAATACGCTGAAAGACAAAGGGAACAACCACGTTCCTCCCAACCATAGAACAGGGCAGACAAATCACTTGTTTTGTTCACCCCCTAGCCTGACCATAAATCCATGAGGGCTAACTCGAAAAATACTCCACAACAAATTCCTTTTAGTTCAATAGTCTTCTCCTTGCCTCACACTTAGAAAGTAGTGTTCATAACAACAAGAAATTAGTATTTCTTTTTCCAGCATACTAGGTAGCGTCTTTCCTCCTCACATATGCCATATATCCAAAAAAAAAAAATTGCCTAGGTATTTTCCCTACCTTGGGGAATTTTCGCAGCTTTCCAAATCCCTAATTTTTAGGGGCTACCAATGGCCAAATTCCTGATTTTCCACTTGTAAGAATCAACCCTGAGGTAGTTCCAACATATTCCGCACTCATGGATTCATGGTCAGCTAATTTTAACATCGTTGTTCCATTTGTCCTCCTGCAATAAATGTAAAATATTTTGTTTCATAAAAGTGTCATAGTCAAGTAGTTAGTTAATTCATATCAAATCTCTGCCCAACAGTCATAATCATTAATTACAATTAACCAAATTCAAAATTCAAAATTTCTATAAATGGTAAAAATTTTCCAAATTCGAATTTGCCAAAAACAAAATAATTTTCCTACGAAATTTCAAATTCAAAAATAATTTATTTTTTGGGGGATGTCACAACCTAGCTGTGGGAGATGTGGTTCAGTTGATGAGGTCCTTCAATAGGATTTCATAGGCCCTGATCAGTCATTTGGATAGAGATGAGGCTAGGGCATTGAAAACTCCTGAGGGTCCACTGCATGCCCCAGTTGATACTGGTAGCATTCATCGAGAACTCACAAAGGTCAAGTTTCTTGATTTCTTTGGAGCCATATATGGCGCAGCCACTGAGGCATGGTTGGAGAATATGGAGATTTGTTTTTCAATTCACAAATATATCTCCAACACGAAGGTCTCCATGGCAGTATTTCAACTGAAGGGGAGCGCTCTTCTATGGTGGAAGATGCTTGTGTCGCAATTGAACATGGTCGTCGAGGAAATGTCATGGGAAATGTTCGAGGAGAGGTTCTGGGAGAGGTACCTATCTGAGGAATTCATTGAGTGTAATCTCAATGAGTTCAACTCCTTGTGACAGGGCACCCACATGGTGCCCGAGTACAAGGCCCATTTCATGGAGATTCTACAGTATGGTCCCCACCTCAATACCAATAAACTTAAGGTCAACAAGTTTGTGTTTGAACTTAATGTCATCATTCATTCAAAGGTGATGATTTTGATGCCTCAAAATTTGCATGATGTTGCGAAGAAGGACCTTATAGCATAGGAGAATCTCATCAGTGAGGGTCAATGACAGACTCTAGTGAGACCGATAGGACCGATGACATTTGGTGCGCAACAACATCACACACCAGTTAGAAATCCACCAGGGTATAGAGGTACTTTGAGAGGATCCACTTTTTTTTCACCATGGTGACCGACGCCTTAGAAGCAGATTCCTTATAGAGGACCAAAACACCAACACCAGCGTCAACTGCAGCAACAATATTTTAGGCCTATTCAGCTGAATAGACCAAGGTTCCTGGCCGGTGGGCCATCAACTCCTACTTCAAGTACTAGGAGTACTGGACCGAAGACCGAGTGTTGGACATGTGGGGAGCCACATTACCAGGTGGACCACCCAGTTGAGAGGACCAGACCATCGAGATCAGTCAGGCCCACTACTGTGGGAGATTTAGACAAGGCCCATAGGATTCATGCAGTGGAGAATAACTTCTAGACTGAGAACCATTCTACTATGCTCAAGACGTCACATACCATCACTGACTAGACCCTTAGTATTTTGATAGATCCAGGTGCTACAGAGATATTTATTTCCGGTGCAATGCTAAAAAGAGATAAGGTATAGGAATTTGAATAGGACGAGTTTATCTTTGTAGAAATGGCTTCGGGAGCCAAACAAAAGGTTGGAGGAAAGGTTACAGGTTGTAGCCTTAACCTAGGATATTTTTTCATGAAGGCCAACCTGTACGTCATGATCTTAGGATCATATGTCATCATGATCGGTATGGACTAGTTGGAATCACATGAGGCGATACTCAACTCTAAGATGAAATGGTTGATTTTGGTCAATGATGAGGGACTGAGATGCGTGATTGTTGGTAGGAACTAGGGAGTTTCCCTAAGGTTTGTCTCTTCCCTACAACTGTGGAACAACATGTGCAAGGGATGCAAGGTTTACGTGATCCTTGTGTTGAATGAAAAGGGCATGTCAGAAGGCCTAGAAAACCTTTTGGTAGTGAGAGAGTTTCTGGAATCCTTCCCATAGGAGTTACTAGGGTTTCCTCCAAAGAGGGAATTGGAATTTTCCATCGACCTAAAATCAGGAACTGAACCGATAGCAAGAACACCTTATCGGATGTTGACCCCTGAGTTACAAGAGTTGAAAATGCAACTGAAGGAGTTTTTGGACCTAGGTCTTATACATCCAAGTGTGTCACTGTGGGGTGTGCCTATTATTTTCATACGAAATAAGGATGGGTCATGGAGACTCTGCATTGACTATCGTCAATTGAACAAGGAAATGATCAAGAACCAATATACGTTGACAAGCATTGACGATCTGTTTGATCATAGGAAAGGTACGATAGTGTTTTCAAAGATATACTTGAGATCATGGTATCAACAGTTATGGATCAAGGAAAACAACATCCCTAAGACCACATTTAAGACGAGGTTTGTACATTATGAGTTTACTTTTTTACCATTTGGACTAACAAATGCCCGAGGGGTATTTATGAGTTATGAACAGGGTGTTCCATGAATACCTAGACAAGTTCATCCAAGTATTTATTGACGATATCTTGATATATTATCATACAATGGAGGAGCATGATGATCACTTGCGCTTGGTACTACAGTGTTTACGAGAGAACAATTTGTTTGGGAAATTGTTGAAATGCTCGTTTTATCAATCGAAGATTCATTATTTAGGGAATGTCATCTTCGATGAAGGTATCACTGTGGATCCAATGAAGTTAGAGGATATTATGGAATAGTGTGTGTTACACATTATTTTCGTCATCCCTATGACCGTTAATGATGTAAACCTATATGTTGCCTTCAGAGGGGTCAGTGACCCGAGTTCCTGAAGAGAGAAGGGAGAAGAACTTTTCCTAAGAAAAGAAGTTGCATTTTCCTGTGTAAAAACCTTATAAAAAAGGAAGTTCGCAGGCTGCCTATGTATTAGGGTGCGAGAATGCATGATTCTCGCAGGCTGCATCATAGCTAGGGTGTGAACAGTTCGCAGGTTGCACTATAAGCAGGGTGCGAGAATGCTTACACGTGGGAAAAATGAGCGTTTTCTCAAATCTTCTAGAAGGAGAAACTTCCATGGTGAGGTGGCATCAGAATGGTTTGGATCTTACTCGCTTTCATGATTTAGTGGGATCATCCTAACCTCCTCACCTTATCCTCTTTAACTTATAAAAGGAGATGAGCTCTCATGGAGAAGGGGTTCTTGAGCTTTGGTTGGCTTAGCTTTGGTTGGCTTGGAATTATTATCTTGGTTGGAGTGGCTTTGAGATTTGCCTTTGTCAAGATAGATTGTGAATATTATTAGATCTATGCTCTCAGAATTCTTGGAGTGAAAGTGTGTGGGGAACGAAGGACAGTTGGAAGGGACCTTACGACATCAAGGCCATGGTTGTAATCTCTCTTTCACATTTAATATGATACAGTAATATGATTCTTTCCTATAAAGCTTGTTGTGTTTTATTGTATGATTCCTTGATCACATACACAGGTTTTTATTGAGTTTATGCTATTGCTATCACTTTGGCTGGTTTGTGATGTCTTGGTCTTGACCTCACGAGAGAACCAGAGCAAAGTAGGAGCAAAAAAGACCCTAGGAAGCGATACTAATGTATGTTACTTGTTCCTTCCTACTAGTAAATTCAATATATAAAACTTAAGGAAACCGTTATGTTCTGGTGTGCTTTGTTTTAGATCCAGGTGGATCTAGGGAGATCAGTTAGTGTCCGTACCTACCGATTTATCCAATAACAAAATTGGTGACTCCACTGGGGAACGGATTGTTTCCTAGTTATTCTAGTTTCCCTTGATTTGATTGCTTGTGTTCTGGTCTCTGAGTCTGTGGGAGATCCATCCAGACTCTCTGGATTTGAAAGTTCACTCAAAAATTTTGTCCTTTTTTCAAATTTTGTGTTTACAGACATTCTCGCACTGTACCCTTTAGTGGCCTGTGAGAATCTTCTGAGTTCGCACCCTACTATGTAATCTAGTGCGAGATGTTTGCACCCTACCTGTGTCTAGCCTATGAACTCCACTAATGTTCGCACTGCACCCTATAGCTAGGCTGCAAACCCTTTTGAAATTTGTGTTTGGAATTAGGATGTCCTATTTTTTTATGCCCAGTTTTGCTTTGATCAGCTGGATTGAACTTTTGGAGCCTATATTGATCTGTTTGCAGTCTGCTTGACATCCTTTGAGTTGCTTTTAGCCATTTTTGCTTTGTTTGGTTTTGAAGGATTAGTCTCTTGCTTTGAGTGTCTTTCAATTACAAAGCGTGTGTTTTCTTTAGAATTGTTTAGGGAAAGATCAGATTTCTTTTGAATAGTTCGCCTTAAAAGAAAACTTTTAGTTTGGGTTTCTTTGTTTTAAGAAAGTTCATTATTTCTTTTAGTGAAATTTTTGAAACAAAAATATTTAATTTCTTGCTTTATATTAGATTGGGGGCATTCTTGCATTTGAAGTAGTGGAATTGCATTGGTGTACAGTACCCTTTTTCTCATTTCTTGAGAATATTGATATTGATGAGTTTAATAGACTTTGGGACATGTGCATATGGGAATGATAAATGTTTTCTCCTTCTCGTAGCATATCTTTCATCGAAATGAAACAATTGCATCTTCATATCTTTGCATAATTTTCAAGTCGGTCAAAACACCATATTGTCCATGCCATCTTCCTTTTGAGTAACAACAGCCATAAAATAAAGCGCTTATAAAAATTGATTAGACATTTTTATCTTTTCTGGTAGCAAACCTACATTAGATTAGTTGCAGGGCTTTGGAATAGGTGTGAAAGATAACTTTCCAAAGCTGCAAAAAAACATAGTATCTTGTGATAGAGAGAGTTAAATCCACTTACTACATTTTGTCCTCGGACGCCCTTCTCACACAAGGGTCAGGCACGAGGTCGCATTGATATTGGCAGAGTTACTCACCTTGCTTTGTTGATATCAATGTAGAGATTGCATGTATTATGGGGATCACTCGGAGGTATACCCACAATGATGAGTGGAAGCCTTTTGAGTTGATTTTGGGCTAGATACCCTGCCCTTGTGTGTGGATCGGACTGTCGAATGTTCCCCCAGGCTTTATTGTTGTTGGTGGTAACCTTAGTGGCTTATATTTCTAGGTTCTTTACATGAGGTGACTGTGGAGGGGAAAGTCTTCATGGTACCTGGAATCGACATTGGCCAAACTCACTTGGGCTCCTTGGAGGGTATACCCATGATTATGTGTGGGATCTTGCACTAGGGTGTAAGTCCGTTAAGCAAGTTGTCAACGTAACTTTTCCACCCGCTCTATCTCAGCCCCTTCTTACTTTGTTCCTGCGACAT
Source organism: Picea abies (assembly GCA_900067695.1). NCBI lineage: Eukaryota > Viridiplantae > Streptophyta > Pinopsida > Pinales > Pinaceae > Picea > Picea abies. The sequence continues at coordinate 1,659 of CBVK0101625612.1, read as the reverse complement.
TGGATTTCATCACCAACTAGTGTGTTCATTGTGAGAAGGTTTTGTTTGTTTGCTTGCTTCCTAGATTTTTAGCGTGTGTTGTTTGTTTTCCTTAGAGGACTCTAGATTGGATTTTTGTTTTTAATGGCGTCAGTTCTTGAAATGACCAATGAAGGAACCTCTGCTCTAGGGGAACCTTTTGTTTTTCCTTCTTATGGAAACATTGGTCCTCCTCACATCACTACTTTGAGCCTTCCAGGTCTCACTATTGGATTACCAGTATGGTTGTTTTCCACTTAGGTAATCCTGAATGAAGTAAGTGCTTCGGTGGTAAGCACTTCCCCCCAAGAGCATCAACCTCATGTTGATCCTTCACCTTCTTCACCAGTAAGGTCTTCTTTGCCTTCTTCACCTGCAATGTTGCCTTCCATTTCATCTTCTTCGTCGGGTGAAAGTTCTAAAGCTAGTAACTTGGTGAATAAGAAGAAGAAGAAAGGGAAGAATAAGAAGAAGAAAATTATGCAAGGATCCAAACTTCCAACCACTGTCAAACATGTTGGAAAACAACCGGTTACTGTTAATCGTGCTGGGAGTGTTGATGATGTCAAGATCACCCAAACAACCCGTAAGCCCCAGTACCCTTACAGTCTTTGTAAGGGTAGCCATCTTCTTAAGGATTTCCCTGGTCTATCCAAGGTTATAGAATCATGGTCTACATTCCCTCGCCAACCCATGTCGTTAGCCTCTGAACAATGCGCTGATGACTTCTCGTCGACTAGTCAAGATATAGTTGGGAAGAATAGAAGTAGAGCCAAGTTCCCGTGTATGTTATGCAAAGGGAGTCATCTAACTCATCTTTGTCCTCATATGGAAGAAGCCTCGAAATTACTGGAAGACATGACTGTTTCATAGCCTCAACTTCCAGCTGCTTATTGCAAGCTTTCTCTCAACCCACCTGTAGTTGATGGAATGATCACTTCGGTCCCTTCACCGATCAATTAGGTTGATCATGTCGTTAATCTGGTCACATCCTTAGTTGAACTAGTTGACAAAGTGGTTGATCCGATACCATCCTCGGTCAATCCCTCTCTCCCCTCAGAGAGTGAACCTAAAGCAGTCTATCTGATCCCATCCTCGGTCGATCCCACTCTCTCGTTAGAGAGTGTCACCAAATTGGTCGATCCATTTACATCTGTCGACCCCATTATCCCCTTGGAGAATGAAACCCAAGTGGTCGATCTGATCTCTCCATCAGCCGATCCTACTCTCCCGCTCGAGAGTAAACCCAATACTACCCATGTTTTTCTCGTTGATACAGAATCTCCCATGTCGAGGGGTATTCCTCCTTATCCCATATGACCCCCTCCAAGTAATGAGGCCATCCGTTTTGATTGGGATGTGCTAACTGGACCTCATCTTCCCTCTTACATGCCTTTCTAGATTACAGTACAGGTTTGTGTTAGGGACGTTCCTCAAACATTGATAGATGAAGGTTCGTCTGTTAGTATTTTGTCCTTCTATTGCTTGGCAAGCTTTGGTTTTTCCTCCACTTGCGCCGGTTACGCAGAATCTGTTGACTTTTAACAAAAGAACTAGTCAACCTTTAGGGACCCTTCCTCAGTATCTTGTAACTTTTGGAGGGAAAACTGTCTTCATTGATGTCATGGTAGTCCAAGACCC
>CBVK0101625609.1:731-23450 GCA_900067695.1 Picea abies | reverse complement strand
CTTTAGTAATTATGTGTAATTTCAAACAATTAGGTAAGTACCAGGTTAAATATATGAATGTATATACCGAGCCTCTTATCGACGAGCTACTAAAGTTATGGGTTGACATCACAATGTATGACATATGTAAACCAATCGGGGAGAAGAAATTTAAATTTTGTAGAATACTTTTATGGACAATTCATGATGCCCCTGAACTAACACATTTTTGTGGTATGTATAAGCATTCTAATATTTATCTTTAATACTATATAATATTTTAATGTTATCATGGTGCATGTTTACTTTTTAAATAATCTCATCGTATAATTGACATTAATCCATTTGTTGCAGGTCTTCAAACAAAGGGTAACTTTGCATGTCCAATTTGTGGCCCTAAGATGAAGTATCGTCATTCAAAAAGTTTAGGAAAGATGGAAAGATGGTGTTTGATGAGTATAGGCACCTTCTTCCTAAGAACCATAGGTATTGTACTACTGAAAAACATATTTTCAATAGGAAAGAAGAGACTGGTTTAAAAACATGAAGAATGACACCTCACCTATGGAGGTTGGAATATAATAGAAATCATCACGGTACTCAATTTCATAATGTATCGTAGATCATGTAATGTTTTGAATGTTTCTTTTAATCATTGAATTTTTTTTACCGTATTTGATAATTATTTTTGTGATTTATTTTATGCTTCATGAAGGCCGCAATCATCATGAAGGTATTAATAATGGGCTTCCACGAGGAATGAAATCTTATCCCACTCAATTCATGAGTTTTCCCTACTATGAGGAGCTAAAAATAGCTCATTTGTTTGATACAATGCATATTGGGAATAATGTGATTGAAACGTTATGGCAAATCATAGATGGTAGGAGGGACAAAGAAAAAATTGTCAAAATTTGTACTCACATTCAGGAAGCCAATCATGCAATGTGAAGTGTGATCTGATATTCAAATAGATCAAATGAAGTACTAGACTGAAATAACCTTCCATGGTTATTAACAGAGCAACAAAGCAATGATGTAAAAGAGGTCATTCAAAGAATTAAATTTCCCACGGGTTTTGCTTCAAACATAAAAAATATCTTAACGAAGAAAGGTGAATTTGGTGGGGTAAAAACACATGATTGGCATACCTTCATTAAGGTAATAATTTTGGTACACATATTTATATATATTGGCCTTATAGATATTTTATTTTTTTTAATTTTTTCTTGTCTACTTTGGTATGTTCTATTGCTATCTCTCCCAAACGACTTTGACAACAACGTCAAACAAGTTATATATGATCTTGGAAAATACATGAGGTAAGACGTAGTTGTGATTTATATGAAAAATGTTCTTTCAAATTATTGTTGTACTTAATGACACGTGTTTTACTTGTAATGTAATGTAATATATTATATTATGTTATGTTGAAACATGTTATTTTCTTGTGTCACGGTCTCATGTAGATGGTTGTCATTGAAATAAATCCATGAAGATTATATAAAGTATTGGAAGAGAGAAATTCCTCGTCTAATGTGTGAAATGAAAAAGTATATACCTACTACTTTTTCCAATGCACAAGAACACTACCTCATACACCAAGTTGAGGAGATTGAAAATTGTGGACTTGTTCACACAAGGTCAATGTGGATGGTGGAGAGGCACTTGAAATCATTGAAGGCGTTGGTTAGACAAAGAGCACATCCTAAGGGTTCTATGGTGGAGGGATATATGGTATATCAATCCATGGTGTATATTAGTCAGTATCTTCCTAAATTAGCAGCGCCAACTATGAATGCAGTGGATCGCATTTGGGATGTGAACTCCATCAAAAAATTTGAAGATTGGGAGCATCTGTTAGGGAAAGGTAGAATGAAAAAAAAAGAGGTAATATATTAATAATTGTGGAGATTTATATTAATAATACATATAAAGTTTTGTTTTTTGTGTATATGATCATACTCATTAATAAAAAATTATGTCGATTGTATAGCAATTTCGTCGCAAAATTCCTTGAAGTCGTCACTCTTGCGATGATCCCTTGGATAGCTAATTCGTCAAAAGATTATTCATATTGTCTCTCTTGTGACGATCTCACTAACTTGTCATTCGTGCGACAATCTCCCTAAATTGTCGCTCTTGCGACGATCACCCTACCTTGTCGCTTGTGCGACAATCTCCCTTTATTGTCTCTCTTGCGACGATCTCCCTAATTTTCCGCTCTTGCGATGATCCCCCTAACATGTCGCTCTTGTGATGACCTCCCTACCTTGTCTCTCATGTGACAATCTCCCTATATTGTCACTCTTGCGACGATTTCCCTACTTTTTCTCTCTAGCGACGATACCCCTTCTTTGTCGCTCATGCAACGGTATCTCTTCTTTGTCACTTGTGTGACAACTTCCTAGTTGCGTCGCGCTTGCGACGTTGTTTTAGGTTCATCTCACTTGCCATGACACGTGAAGCAACTTTTGGGAGACCCAAGATTCATCACAATATCCACGACATAACGTCGAAAGAGTCGTCACAAAATCACCCAAATTTACTAGTGATGGCTACACCAACGATGACAAATCTGAAGAAACTAAGTGTATCTTCTTCCGATTCTGATGAAATCGATCTGACTTTATACAAATAGCTCATTAGATAATTGATGTATCTGGTTAACATTAGACCAAATATTTTCTATGTAGTGAATGCACTTAGCCAGTTTTTTAGTCAGCCAAGATAGACACACTGGATTGTTGCGAAGCATGTGTTGAGATACTTGTGAGGCATAGTTGGACATGGTCGGAGATATACTTTCAGTATTGATATGATATGGCGGGAATATATTGAATTTGATTGGGCAGGGAGCACAGTGGAAAGAAAGAGAACCTTCGAGTGTTGCTTCACTTTGGGATCTTCCATGGTTTCTTGGTGTAGCAGGAAACGGGCTTATGTGGCTTTGAGCACAACAGAAGAAGAGTACATTGCATTAAGTATGTTAGTTCGTGAAGCAGTGTGGCTTTGCAAGATCCTTGCAGATTTATCTGAACATGTGCTCGATTCCACCATTATTCATTATGGTAACCAAAGTTGTGTGAAGATCTCAGATAATTCAGTGTTTCATGACAAATCGAACCACATTGAGATCAAGTACCATTACATCTGAGACATGGTGTAGAGAAAGGAAGTATTGGTGTTGTACCTTCCTACTGATGAGCAGGTTGTTGATATTCTTACCAAACAAAGATGAAGTTCAAGTACTTATGTGACAAACTTTGCATGGCAGAGAATGCCTCCCTCGCCGAGAGGGAGTGCTTATGTTTTCAACTTCCTGAGACATTCTCTAGATCGTACTCCCCTGTGACTGATTTGAGTTGATCTATGATGACACTTATCCGAGAAGGGATAAGTGTGTTTGGGATTATAGCCCAACGTCCCTTATGGAGAGCACATGAGGGCATGTTAGGGGAGTTGAAACTTTACATCACACACTATGAGAGTTGACCCTAGTGTTTCTAGAGGGTGTAGCCTCTAGAAGTCCACATGGGAGTGCCATGTGTGACAAACTTTCTCTAGATCGTACTCCTCAATGAATTGAGTTCAGTTGATCTTGACACTTATTCGAGAAGGGATAAGTGGGACACTTATTTGAGAATGGATAAGTGCATTTGGGATTATATCTGAATGTCCCATGTGTAGAGAACATGAGGACATGTCAAGGGATTTGACCCTTGATGTCACACACTATGGGGAGTTGATGCTAAGTGTTCCTAGAGGGAGTAGCCTCTAGAAGTCCACATGGGAGTGCCATGTGTGAAAAACCTTTTGCTACTATGGTGGTTGTGTACCACTGGCAGAGACTGCGTGTCTCTAGAGAGTAGTTGTGTACTACTATGGAAAATTACCTCCCTAGCTAAGAGGGAGTGTTGATGTTTCAGCATCAGGCAGAACTTCTCCTAGATTGGGCTGCAGACCAAGGGAGATAGGATACATTTATCCTAAAGGTACACTTATGGTAAATGGGACCAGAAATAGTCCTTCCTTGATCATGACAAGGAATAATATGGACTCGAGGTGCTTGAAGTGTTTTTTTTCACGTGTCAGTTAGCATCACACTGACATTCACTCACAGGTGTGTACTTGTGGTGAAATATCTTGGTGTGGTCTTTGTCCTAGTCATGGTGATTTGACAAGGAATGATAAAGAATCAAGATGTTATATGTTATTACATGCATACCCAGAGTGAGCCTGATCTCAGAGAGAGTCAATTGGCTCAAAATGGAGAGCCTCATAAGGAGTTTCTACTCAGTTCAAGTGGGAGAGAGACGTCTCCCAAGACTGACAGACAAGTGTCATGAGTCTAGGGTAAAGTTTGTATACTTCAGAGACAAGCTTGGCATGATGCAGAATGTCTCCCTCGTTGAGAGGAAGTGTTGATGTTTGGACAACATCAGAAGGCATTCTCTTAGAATAATAATTAATAATATGATTATTGATTATTAAATATCATATATAATAAAATAAATGATAATAATAAATAGTTATTGATTATTCAAGGGACGCATCCTTTCATGGATAGTCACCATATGTTCCCTATATATGGAACACTAATCATTGTAATAATATATCGATCATATCTCATATGAAGAAAAACAACATGAATAGGTATATATAGAGATCGTGTATTCATTATTAAGGACACGTGAATTGTGATGTATGGATGTATTTGGTTATTTTGGAGGAGTTTATCTTATTATTTAAGGAGTTATTGTGTAACTTATCTATCTTGGAATTTTTCTCCACGCTCATAATATGTACATGGTGTGTACTTATGTTATGTTACGATATTTTAAGTATTAGGATCATTACAATGTTGGTAATGGTTATTGGCTAACATAACCACTTATTGGTTTAATGGTTAAACTAGCTAAGTCCAAGTTTCTTTTATCGTTTTTGCTTGCACCTAGAATTTAAAAGAGTTGGTTCCTTGTGATATTGACATCATTATGGTTAGCAATTGTGCGTGCTCTAATAAGATACTCGAGTGTAGATGATTTTATGGGATCAATCCATATGAGGAAGGACCTACACATGGGGTTGGTTCATGTGTGCTCCTTTGGCCAATTAAAACTCAAAAAATGAAAAAGAATTATTTGCCTACCAAAACTAATGTTGACCTACAAGATGAGTGTATTTTTTTAATTGCGCGTATTCCTCTTATGAGGTGGTGCCTTCATCAAGAGTGAACCTGCAAATAGAATATCAACTATGAGATCGTGCAATGTTGTATTTATTATAGTGTGTTACTTTTCATATTGAAAAAAAATTGCAAATTGTTTGTGTGTGTCACAAAATAACACCAATTGGATGGCTACATGAGGCCATGAGATCTATTGCATATCATCGTAATATACCTATTGAGAACTCATGGTGATTGTTCTACGTTGTTTTTTATTGATATGAATTGTTGATGTTAAATAAAAAAAATTTAAACGAAAACCTCATGGAAAACCCTCTAAGTACTTCCATGTGATCCATGGATGATAAATGGGGTAAATTGTTAGCACAAATTATGACACCTAATCCCAAGGGAATCAAAAGATTTGAACCTATGACCCCCCTACTCTGAGATATTTCACGTCTAACTCCAAGACCAATCAAGATAACCCTCGGAACTTTTGTTGGTTGTAAATATATTTACACTTACTAATAATATATATTCTTTCTCTCTCGAAGTGTCTATTGTTAAAGGCAAAGAAAACCTGCAATTCATTGTTTAAATGCATTAAAGAAATCTATTTTTTTATTCAAGCATTCTTAAAGGCCACTTAAAGCCATAAGTTTAAAAAAATATTGTGTAAAGATCATAAGTGATCCCTTCACCAACAACTTCTCTATACTTGAATGATTGTTATGTGATGGTCATTGAATTTATTCTCACAAAAAGAATTTAAGGATAAATCAAGTTGATAAGTGAACCATGGAGATATGGCCTTGATGGACAATGTATAATTAGACATCTATGATAGACGGTGAAAATGATAAATTGGAACAAAACAAATGAGTTATTTGTGATCTTGTGAGGGTCAAAGTACAAGTTGGCATTATGTGCATTCTACCAACTCTCGTGCATATTATTATTTGGATATGCTTGTGTAGCATATGTTATTTTATCTCTTATGGGGTTTGTTTCGTAGAGTCATTTTGTAAGGTCTTGTTTTTATTGATTAATGCATTGATGTTTGCGTAGATATTTAATCTAGAGGATGTTGTGAAGCATTTGTAATGTGATTTTGAAATTTATGTATTTTTGGCATAAGAACCTCCACCTCCAGGGATATGGTTGTAAGATCTGATAAAGGTATGCATATTCTTATATTCGGTTTTTTGTCTTGTTTGAAGAGTCAACGAGTGTATTTTTTATATTGTTTTCTCTAATAATTATATATCCCTAATGACGGGGGTTGTTCACTTATAAATAAGTCGCCAATATTTGTTTGAATGGTCTAGATGTTGGTTGTGGACTTTGGGTCATGTGTTAAGCCTACAAAATTGTCTGACTTTATCTTGAGATACCAAGAAAATGACATAAATATTCTACATCATTTGGGGAGGCATTTGTTGTTGATAACTAGATGAAGATAGTCTGATGATGCCTAATATGAACTAATGAAGACTTTACTGAAGAGAGGTGGTGGTTTCATGACAAGCACTTGCTATGGGGCAGTGTTGAAAATATCTCTTTCTTGTTGCAATCGTTGATGTGGTATATGTTCCATTGTATGTTCACATGTGCAAGAGGTGTCATTGGGTTGGATGAGGTTAATGTTGTTGACATTAACCTATTAGGGTGCTTGTTGCAGAAAAGATGTTTCTATAATGTGGATTATGCTTGATTGTTATGGTCAGTGAAAACATGATTGTCCATATGTTTTTGACAATATTCATGTGACTTGTGCCATCCATCTTGATTGGAACAACATGTGCATGTAGACCATGGATGAAGTTCAGTCCCCCACGACAGAGATTGCTTGCATTATTGATATTTTGAATCAATAGGTCGAGTGTAATGGATCTACTCATTACATGCAAATTGACGAGTCTCTCTATGGCATTCCTCACCTTTGTCTTCATCCCACCACTACATCATTATAGAGTTTGTTATTCGATACAAAAATTCATATATAGAGGAGCAAATATATGAGATTATATACACTTTTGGTTGGGCTAAATGGTAATGAGCTATATGTTGAAAAATCCCAATGCAATTGAGCTCAAATGGAAAAAACAAATACCTAGTTAAGTAATGCAAAGAAAAAAATTGAAACCAAAGGAATAAATGGATGGCAACAAATGGTTGCCACTTTTGAAAATAGTTTTGTTATAGTTAATTAGTCAATTGCATGATATATGAGCGAAGGATATGATGGAAGACCTTGATATGCAAGAGGTCTGTAAAACAAAGGGCCACCACCCATATTTATTAGCCTATTGTCATATGGATCATGTTGGTAGTGTTGAAATTTGACGTTCACCCTTGTCCATCAGACACAAAATTCATGACAAACACATATTTTTATGACCTTTCATTTTACATTCACACAAACTAATAGAATGTCAATTTTATATTTACAGAAATTTATGCAATGTTAAATTTAAGTTCATATATGTTTACAGATTGTTAATTTTTCAAAATAAGAAATTAATGATTGATTTATAAGGTCCAAAGGATAAAGTCAAGCAATAAAAACACATTCTAAATATAAATGCAAATACAAACACAAGGTAAATTACAAAATCATAACTAATATTAAAAAATATAATAGTAAAATGCATAAATAAACAAATGTTCCATGGAAGCATAGTCCCTGCCAAGTTGGAATGGGAATAAATGCACGTTGAAGTACATGTGGTATCCATGCAGAGGATGATTTTGGCCACTGGATTCAAATATAATAGACCCAGCATAGTTGAACGAAAAAAAAAATTAACATTTCCGAAATAGTTTTCTTTGAAATTTATCAAATATGAAAAAGGACTAGGAAACACACACATTAAACATTCAAATATAACAAACATAATTTCTTGACATCTAGCATAGTTTTCTTTGAAATTTATCAAATATTAATAATGTTTGTTACATATTTCTGGAATCTATTCTATATTTCTCGAAATTTAAATGTATTTGTTAAATAGACTGGGATTGGGGCTCTCGTGGACCATAATATGAAATAAGTACAAGAATTAGGACTGTAGAAAGAAGAATTGTGCGACGGTAGAGAGGAAGACCTGAAAAGAAGAAATTGGAAGTTATGAACCTTTGGTTAGAGATTTGTATTTAAAGAGATAGAATAACTAGATTTATAAAGAAAACAAGATGACATCAGTATAGACTTACTATGAAGTCGATGTGTTTTTTTTGTTGTCATCCACGGTCATTGGAATCATGCCAACTAGTTGTTTCCCTTCCTCGATGAGGTTGTCCATTCTTCGTTGGAACCATTCTTCAATGTAGATTCTTATGGGGGCCATGTTGATTTCATCCTAGATTTCTATGTCAAAAAGATAATTTTCTAATTTCCTTAGATCCATAGAAATACTATGCAGAGCCTGCAGAGCCTGTTCAATTTCTTCATTGTGTGTTGCATAGTCCAGTAGCTAGTTCTCGAGCTCATATACATGATATTCAAGGATGTCGTTTTCTAAATATAACCCCTTTAAAATATCAAGTTGTTCATCGAAGGCTTCTTTGGTCATTGATAAGGATTTGAGGACTAAGTTTGGGTCTTGAACCTCATTGGTACTTCTGTCTAAGTCTATTTGGGTCAGGATTCTGAATAATTCTTCTTTTTCGAATATGTCTTGTTCACATGATTCGACAATGAGCTACAGGTTCTTAACTTTCTTTTGCTAGCATGCTTTTAATTTTTTGATCCGCTTTGGGGAGGGGAGATCCTCTTGTCTTCTTTTCATATCCGAGTTGTTGATGGCATGGTTGGAAAAAGGGGTCAACATCTATTCATAGAAATGTTGATCATTTGTTAAATTCATCTACAAATGTTTGTGTAAATCATTTGTCCTCTTTCAAAAAGAAGTTATATTTTGTGATGTTTCCAATGCTTCAGTAACTAGTTGCATTATTTTCTTGATGTTATTCTCTACAAGGGATCTATGTGACATGAGGAGGCTGGAGGATACTTTTAACTTGACTGCAGAGGTAGCAGGCATGTTTTTTGTTAAAGGACTGACAAACTCCAGGGTAGCAATGAAAGCCTCCTCAAATTCCTTGACGCGATCTTTTAGTCTGGCATTCTCTGTTTCAATTCCTACAATGGAATCATCAAGAGCATCATCGGTTATGCACTAAAATAGGGAGATTTGGGACGGTCGCATTTTCCTAAAGTTAATCTCTATACGAGATCTGCCTATCTTATTTGTTACATCTCTCTTCTCAATGACCATATTTTTAGATTGGCTATCAAAAACAACGCTCTGGAATACGAAGGATTCATCGTTGTCAAAAATGTCGGTCTCAGCTATTTCCATTGCGGAATTATGGTGAACCATGTCTGCGAACGAGCCAACTTTGTGCATGTGCTCACTTTCAATTTCAAGTTGCATCTGTTCACTTTCAATTTCGGGTTCGTCTGCCTGTCCTATAATGTTTTTTCTCTTCTTCATCAGGGGAACTTTGTGAGAACTATCAATTTTTGTGCGAGGAGGGTTCTTATCTCCTCCTCCATTTAAAGATTTCTGGATTGATTTCTTACTGGGGTGGGCCATTGAAGCAATGCTCCATGATGTCATGCTCTTGGGAGTGTTGGCGGGGGACTGGACACTCTTCTCACTGAATACTTTTCCCTGTTGTCTTTACAATTCAGTCGCGCTTTGCAATGTCTCTACATCGCAATCGCGAGAAGTAGGATTGTTGTCTTCACCATGTTTGTCTTCGGTCAGGCATCTATGGATAAAAGATATGCTAAATCCAAATGCTAGTAAATGTTCTCGAAAAATCCCATTAGGGTCAAACCCTTTTAGGCTTTCATCATATGTTAGGTTCAAGTTCTTGAAATTGCCTGCGAATTCATCAATATTGTTGACATCTCTACACACGAAGTCGTCAACTTTCCAGGGCAGAGGAATGAACTGTTTTTTTTTTCTTGTCATGGAAAAAATGCAACTATGGGTTGTATTTCCTTTCTATTTCTGTAACAAACATCTTGCTCGTGATGTGGCATGAAAGGAAATCGGGATTTTCCTTGGAGCCAAAGACCATTAGTACACTGTGATTTTCCTTTTGTTCAAGTGTCCCCTTCCTATTCAAAAATTTGGTTGTCAGGCCAGACATTTGGGGAGCATCCTTCCCTAACAATAAATCTTTGAAAACTGAGACAAATTCATTAAAAACTTCATAAAAACAATGGGAGGTCTTGTGCCTCCACAGGGCCTGGTACCAAAATGTTACTGGGTTGAATCCACAATTTATTTTCTTGGAAAGAGACAGCTTTGGAAACGGATAGCAATGCACTATTGCGAAAATCAAGTAGGATTACATATAAAATTTATTTGATTCTTTGAATCGCGAAAGTTGGGAACATATTTCAATGAAAATTAGCTTCCCCCAATTGAAAATGAATTGTTCCTTGACTGTGAAGTACAAGATATAAATAACTATATGGGAAATTCTTCCCGTGGATTCATGTCTCATTATTCGTGTAAACAACTAAGCAATTTCCCGGAATGGATTTCTAAAGGAACTTACCTGCAATTTTATGGTATCTTCAGGAAGTGTTGTTGGGTCTTCGAGGAACTTGGCTAAGATGTCCAACCTATTATCATGTTTTTCTAGGAACTGCTTGCAGTCTTGTCCTCTAAAAGTCAATGTTGGCTACGGCAATTTCAACATCTTGTGGAAGACCTGAGGTGAAAAAGAAATAAGAGAATGGTCGCACAGTGGAATAATTATTTGGATTGAAATATATTTTTTGATGCACCAAGAGACCACCCCCTTACAGTCAAAAATCTCAAAGACGCAACCTGCACGAGCGATTCAAAAGGTCCAAATCACTTCGTTCTTGGCAGAACGGGATGAATGGTAAGAGTATGCCCTAGACCACTGGAAGTTCTTTTCCTGACGTCCAAAGATATTCACTGTATCTCCACAAAACCATTGTCGACCTACTGCCATAAGTTTACAAGAACGGTTGTTTGCTCCAGACGATGATTGAAATGAAGAGTTGGAAGGGATAATATAACATTGTGCAAATCTTGGTCCAATGCATGTGAATCATATATCTCCTCGATATGTTTTCTCATTAATGACAATTTTGACAGTTGTTGCATGATGTGTTGTTAACATTAAAGACTAGTAATTGCACACATAGAAGTGAAAACATGGCAGATACTGCAATGAGCGATTAAGCATTGGATATTTCTTGAACGGGACAACACGATGACCCATGTTTGAGATGAGCAATCGGAAGGGACAATATAACTCTTCGTAGATCTTGGTTTAATGCGTATTAATGGGAGATCTCCTCGAGCATTTCGCTCATTAATGATAATGTTGACGGTTCTTGCATGGTGAGATGTTTGCATGAAAGATTACTAATTTCATATTAATAGAGAGGTATGAAGGTCGTGGGTACAGGAAAGAGTAGTTAAGGAGTGTTTAATTATCGAAAGCATTCGGGCGAGCTTCAAAACAGGGTTCCAAGGACCAACTGTTGGAGGTGAGGGTGCAAGGGTCAAATTGTATATCTTGGAAGTTTTTGAGTGCAATATGCATAACACCGAAGAGGATATGACAGGACAGTCCAGAGGGCAATTTGTATATCGTGGAAGTCCGGGTAATGCTTGCAGGACAAGAAAAAATGGAGGTGAAAACATGAGCTAGCCTATCCGAGAACTTGCAATCAAAAGAGTGGCTCAAGTATGGAATATAAAAATGGTTGGGCAGATTCCTTTTCGCTAATATATTGAAAATTGTAATATATATCGCATTGCATGGAAAGAACTTTTTTGCATGTCTCTGGGAAGAAAAGAGAAAATAAGAGAAGATAAATTAATTGAAATTTGAAGAGTCGATCTTTAATTAAATTTCACTGTCTCGTCGACGCTTTTGATTTTTAATGGCAGTCTGTACGGTTGTTGCATGAACTATTAGCATTAAACCTTGATCGGGAACAGTAAAAAATGCCTAAGAATTGGAGATTTTGTGAACCCGCCAACCTGAGGAATCGCAAAAGAGATTCCATGAAATGGGCGAGTATGGAAAGCCATCGAACGGGCTTTAGAATTAGGGTGACAATGGCTCCCCAGGAGACGTGACTTTACGAGGGTCAAATTGTACATCTTGAAACTTGAATGCAAATGTGTAGTACGAAAAAGGGGAATATATGGGAGTCTGGTGGTCAATTTGTATATGGCAGACCCTTTCGGTCATTAATGACATGTTTAAGGTTCATGCACAATGTAGTGCTAGCATTAAATATTTCCAATTTCATTTCCAAAAAGAAGTAGGAAGGTGGTGGGGACAGGGAACAACAAGTAAGGAATGGATAATTATCGAAAGCAGTTGGTGACGCCTCGAAATACGGTTATAAGATACAACCAGCAGAGGTGAGGGCCCGAGGGTCAAATTGTATCTCTCAGGAATGTTGGTCGTAGAACGTGTAACATGGAAGAGGGCATGATGATGCATTCCTGTGAAAAAATTGTGTATCACGAAACTCTGGGCACTATTTTCTAGTCATGGAACATTGGAAACACAATCCTGAGCCCGTCAGTCTGGGAACCCACAATCGAAAAAATGGAAGGGTGGACTCGATACACAATAAATGTACAATGTCATGGAGATACCGCCAACTTGGGGATAAGTATTGAAAGGAACGACGAATGATTGGGCTCGTGACGGGGCATTCCAGCGGAAAAATTGTATATCGTGGAACTCCAGGCACTGTTTGCAAGTTGTGGAAGATTCCAAACAAAATTTTGAGGCTGTCAATCGGGAAACGCGCAATCAAAAAAGTGTCCAAGTATGGAATAGGGAAACGCTGGCCCAGACTTGTTTTTGTTAATATATTGAAATTTGTAATAGCTTTTCCATTAACTATTACGGATGGCTAGTCCTCGAGACTTCTGCTTATTAATGACGGTCCTTACGGTTGTTTCATAATGGAGTTTTAGTATTAAACCTTTGGTGCTGTATATTTGGAAAGAAGTACGAGGATGGCCAAAACAGGAAACAGTGACTAGGAATTGGAGATTTCGTGAACCCGCCAACACGAGGATCCAAAATAAGGTGACAAGGTCTCCCCAGAAGTCATGAGGGCCCAAAGGTCAAATTGTATTCCTCGAAACATTTGAATGCATAATCTGTAACACAAAAGAGGGGACGATGTCGGAATCTGGTAGTCAATTTGTATATAGCAGAGGACCGGGTGCCAATTGTTTCATACCAGTGTGTTCAGCTGTCACTAGTAAGAGCATAATTAATGTATATTAGGAAGGAGAGGAAGTTAGTGGGGATGGAAGGCAGCAACAGATACTTTAAAACATTTGTGAACCGTGGTAGAGTGAATCTTGCAAGTTGGAGGAGTCTGTGGTGGAATTGTAGATCACGAAAGTTTTGAGTGCAAGATGTATATAATAGAACAAGAAGCAGCAAAGTTCGAAAGCACCAACCCGACAACCGCGGCCGTAAAATTGGCTAAGTATGGAAAGGAACATCGGTCGGTCAGATTCTTCATGTGAAGATATAGATGGAGATGAAGATATGTCAACCCGCCAACGCTGGAACCCACGATCATAGAAAGGCAACTAAGTATAAAACCAGAAAGTGATAATAGACGGGAAGAAGAAAAGGGAAAAGGGGCTAAGGATTCCGAGGTGGAATTGTATATCATGGAAGTTTTGAGTGCAAGATGTATATCACAGAACAAGAAGCAACAAAGTTCGAAAGCGCCAACCCGGAAACCGCAGCCATAAATTGGATAAGTATGGAAAGAAAGAGCGGTCGGTCGGATTCGTCATGTGAGGATATAGATGGAGATGAAGATATGTTAGCCCGCCAATGCTGGAACCCGCGATCATAGAAAGGAAACTAAGTATATAAATAGAAAGCGATAATACACAGGAAGAAGAAAAGGGGAAAAAGGACTAAGCATCTCACAGAAGAACATCTATTGTCCATTTATTAATGCCAATATTTTCGAAACCCTGGTGAGTTCTCACTAGTAAAAGAATAAATTGTAGCTCACGGAAGTTCTTTGGGTGCAAGATGTATATGAAGGAACATGGGACATAAGTGTTGGATACCGCAAACCTGAGACCCAGTGAACAGAGAATTGGCTAAGTATTGAAAGGGACCGTGGTCGGTCGAGCTCATGGTGTGAAGATATAGATAAAGAGATACCAATTTGTGAATCCAAGAGGTTGTGATCATATTGATGCAACTAAATATAGAACCACAAAGGGATAATAGAGGGGGAGAAAAGAGGAAAAATTAAAAGAGAGTGTTTATATTTATTCCAATAGTATTCATATTAATATATATTAATAGATTATTTCTGGTCCAAATGTAAATCATCTTCTAATTTACAGGATCCTGTTCGGTTCGCAAATTTCGTTGAAATCCATAAGTAATAGAAAGGAAAAAAACAGCGGATGGTTGGGCTTGTGATGGGGCATTGTATATAGTGGAACTCCGGGCATTGTTTGCAAGTTGCAGAAGATTTGAAAGACAATTTTGAGGCCGTCAATCCGGAAACCTGCAATCGAAAAAGTGTCCAAGTATGGAATAGGGAAACACTGGCCCGAACTTGTTTTTGCTAATATATTTAAATTTGTAATAGCTTTTCCATTATCTGGAAAGATATTCTTTGCATGTTTCTGGACAAGTTCTGCAGGGATGGTTAGTCCTCGAGACTTTTGCTTATTAATGACGATCTTTACGATTGTTGCATGATGGAGTTTTAGTATTAAACCTTTGGTGTTGCATATTTGGAAAGAAGTACGAAGATGGGCAGAACAGGAAACAGTGACTAGGAGTTGGAGATTTCGTGAACCCGCCAATGCAAGGATCCAAAATAGGGTGACAAGGTCTCCCCAGAAGACGTAATGCCCCAATGGTCAAATTGTATAGCTCAGAACATTTGAATGCATAATGTGTAACACGGAAGAGGGGAGGATGTCGGAGTCCGGTAGTCAATTTGTATATGACGGAGGTCCGGGTGCCAATTCTTTCGTACTAGTGTGTTCAGTTGTCACTAGTAAGAGCATAGTTAATGTATATTAGGAAGGACGCGAAGTTAGTGGGGATGGAAGGCAGCGACAAATACTTTGAGACATTTGTGAACCCTCGTAGAGTCAAGCTTGGGAGTTCAAGGAGTTCGTGGTGGAATTGTAGATCACGGAAGTTTTGAGTGCAATATGTATATCACGGAAGAAGCAGTCAAGTTCGTAAGCATGTACGAATCCCTCATTCCATACTTAGCCACTTTTTGGATCACGGGTTCTCGGGCTAGCGGGCTCAAAATTGGGGCTCTATTGTTCTATGTACTACAAATAGCACCCACAGTTCCACGATATAAAAATTGACAAGTGGACTTGTGGGTTGGTAGGATCAACATTGCACTTCTATTGTTTTGTGTCGTCCAAACAACACTCGAAGTTCCGCGATATACAAATTGACATTATCAACTATCTAACATTATTTCCAAATACTAAATTATTAATATTAAATATTGATATTGTACAATTTAATTACATAAAATTATTGAAGGATGTTAAATCTCTTATTTAAAAAAAAAAGTAAACAAAACAAAGTTTTTTAAAATTCTATGACTGCAAGTATAACAATGACGAATTTGAATTTTAAGGGCCTCTTGTTGATATGATAGCTCCATTGGACTTCGCGCAGTATATATTTGTTTATTTCAAATTATTCCAGGAGATTAATTTTACCAAGCTCATCAATCAAGGAAAAGTGCTAAAATGATCCCAATTTGCAGGATGTTGTTCGGTTCGCAAATTTCGTTGAAATCACAGAAGTTTTGAGTGCAAGATGTATATAACGGAACAAGAAGCAGCAGAGTTCGAAAGTGCCAACCCAGCAACCGCGGCCATAAAATTGGCTAAGTATGGAAAGGAACATTGTTCGGTCGGATTCATCATGTGAGGATGTATATGGAGATGAAGATATGTCAGCCCGCCAACCCTAGAACCCTGGAACCCGCAATCATATAAAGGCGACTAAGTATATAACTAGAAAGCGATAATCGATGGGAAGAAGAAAAGGGAAAAATAGCTAAGTATCTCACAGAAGAAAATCTATTGTTCCTTTATTAATGCCAATCTTGTCGAACCCCTGGTGAGTTCTCACTAGTAAAAGCATAAATTGCAGATCACGAAAGTTCTTTGGCTGCAAGATGTATATGACGGAACAAGGGACATAGGTTTTGGATACCGCATATTTATTCCAATAGCATTCATATTAATATATATTAATAGATTATTTATGGTTCAAATGTAAATCATCTTCCAATTTGCAGGATGTTGTTCGGTTCACAAATTCATTGAAAACAATAAGCAATAGAAAGATATATATATATATATATGACGCAACATTTTTTTGTATATGCACGGATATTATCAAATAGAATAAGTTGCAAGATATGATGGACATTGAACAAGAACATGACATCAACACTTGATTTGCCTTGTTGTAATAGTCATTAATTCATTCTATTCACGGGACCCGAAGAATGAAAGCAGGACGAGTCCTCCAATTTATTTATTTAAGTATAGGGCGGGTGCCACATAATTATGGCTTATGACAAATTATTCTTCCATGTAAAATGTAAGGAATGAATAGAGTAGCCTTTATTTAAATCGAAGTATTGGGTAGCAGAAAGAAAATCTTGTTGTCCATGTTTAACGACACACAAAAAAAAGGTACTAAATAAAATGAAAAGCAATACCAAATATTTGAAAACACCATTAAAAAAAAGCACAAACATTCTATATTCAAATAAGATGGGTTACAAAATACAGTTGATATTATTTGCCACAATGACTGCGATTTGCCTGCCACCGACCAAAAACAATATGTACAATATTGAAGCTTGTGGACAGTCTTCTTGACGATCTAATGCTTGATTCGTAAAAAAACAATGAGTTGAATATCAATTTCAGGTCTTGGACTTCATTGGTGCTGCCAACTAGATCTATTCCATCTTTTTGAATAGCTTGTCTCTTCTAGATATGGCCTGCCTACATTGGCTGGTTATTCAACATTCCATTCTTTGGTAAGTGTTAATTTCCCTTTGTCGTCAAAAAATTGGGGTTTAAGGTGCCTTACTTGAAATGTTCCTGACCATTGACATCAAATACAACTTAGAAATGTGATTCATGCCCAATCCAAAGTCGATGGAGTCATTTTATGTGACGTCGGCTTTGGGGGAAACAAATCTTGTTAGGCAACAAAAGCTGAGACAAAAAATAAAATATTCGAGTATGTTGTGACTACTATTCTATGTGTATTCGATCATTTGTTTAGTTGAAAATCCTGCCTAAAGATTTGTATGTTTAACTTCTTTGTTTTATTACTGTAAATTGGAAGAGACGTCCAAGCCAGCTACAAAATGTTCCTCTATTGAAGTACATAACTTCTTCCAGCAGCATAGGTCTAGCAAGTGTATCAAATGTTGTAGATCGCATCAGAATATATCTTTTGTCGTAGGGGTGGCAGACATGGCAGCCCACAAAAAGGTCTGGAATGTTCGGAAGTAATGCCAAATATTACTCCATCCTCAAATACACTAACAAGGAAACTATAAAATTGGATACTAATGAGCATGAGAAACTGTATGCGCGTTTGAATAAACATTCTAAAATTACATAACGTTTTATGCCAAAGTTATAATAGAAATTGACAGACATCCAGTTTCTATGTCAAATAGTGTTGAGCAACCTCTGGATGCAGTAACAGACTTGACATACAATCAAATTTTGATCACTACTAATACTAATGTCAAGTGTAAGAAGTTGTGATCCTAGGTTCCAGGTAGTTTCACCTCCATGCATCCACATAGGCGATGACCCCAGGCTCAGATAACTTCGGCTTCGGACATTGACATTGGCGGTGGAAATGGGAATAGTGTTATTGATTGCAGTGCAACAATGCGGTGAACAAGTAGGGTTGTCATTGCCAAAGAACTTAAACTGCAGGATTGTCATACCTGCAAAGAACATCGTCTTTAGTGTTTCTTTCTCATGAAATCTACAATGTTGCTTTGAGTCCATAAATCTTTGGACGTTGGGTGTCTTGTGCAATAATGACCTTGACATTAGGTACATGTCAGACAACTATTATCCGACATTGCAGTGTTAATGCAATTGACATAATGGACAATGGCTCAATTGCATTGGCACAAACAATATTAATTTTGTTATTAATTAACATCCTTGAAGGATGTAAATCCCAAACAACACCTAAAAAATTTCGAATAGTCGTCTGTTAAAAAAATACATTGTTCTATATTTTAAAAAATAATAAATTGTATGGTTTGAACATTTTTTTTTTCAAATATCGCATCAACTGCAACAAAAGAAATGAATTTTCCTGATCTAAAGTAAGGGAAATAGTAGGAAGATTGACATTAGGTAGAAATAGCTCTGGAAACACACCACTACACTAAGGCCTCTTCTAAAGAATGAAATAAATTGATTACATGAAGGTGGTAGTAAAAGGTGATTTTCAGAAACCAAAGCATTACTTGAACACGCGAAACTTCTTGCAGAAGGTGGTAGTATAAAGTAATCCTCAGAAAGTGTTGCAAAGTCCATAATCTAGAATTCCTTCCCATTAACATTTTCCAGTTACATGTTGATGCAGGGATTAGAAAGTTTTGAGACCATCGTTCCCTGGTTATATACCCACCTTCAAGTAGGAGGGGAATATTTGTGTATATAGGTGCAATCACATCAACCCGAATGCAATCAAATGCGTAAGAGTAGTAAAATAAAAAAATGTGCAGTAGCGATAGACAGTTGATTGTATGTGGAGTATGTAACTACATCCATAGGACAGTGAACAAACTTTGACAAAGAATATGGCTTTCTGTCAAGTCTGTTACCATACCCAGAAGTAGGTCAACAAATTTTTAAATAGAAACTTCTGTAATTTTAGTATGTCGTTTTAACCACCCATACAGTTTCTCTTAGTCGCGATGATACAAATATATAATTTTGTTGTGAGTACATTCGTGAGTGGAGTAATATTTTGCGTTGTTTCTGAATATTACAGACCATTTTTCAAGCCACGGTAAGTGCAACTCCTCTGACGGAAGACAAATTCTTATGTGCTCTGCAGAATTTGATACACTTGCCAAATCTGTGTTGTTGGAAGAAACTATATACTTTAACGAAAGAGTATTTTGTAAGTGACCTGAAAATCCATTCCAACTCCCAGCTAGAAAACAAAGAATATCAACAAACAAATCCCCAGGCATGCCTTTCAACCAACCAAAGCATCGAATAAAGGGAGAACACCAATCAAAAGATACTTGTTTTTTTTTCCTATCTGAGGTTCTATTGGCTAACAGGGTTTTTTTTTGGCTCAAAGCTCACGTCACATAAAACCATTCTCTCGCCTTTCAATTGGGCCTCGATGGAATCTCTAAGTTGTCTTACATGTCCATGACCAGGAACATTAGAACAAAGGCACCCTAAAGCCCAACTCTTTGATGATATAGTGAAATGGGAATAAGTATTTAAAATCAAAGTTAGAGGATGACAGTATAATGTTCTGTAGATTTTGGTTTAATTCATATTAATGGTAGATGCCCTCGATCTTTTTTCTTATTAATGTCAATATTTTCGAATATGTGCATTGAATAGTGACTAATAGCACGTAATAACATTCCCATATCCTAGCATATTCTCAAATATGAAAACCTGTAACATATGCACACTATTAAAGAGGGACATGACGTCAAGACCTCTGTGGATCACACGTTCGTAGATGGAAGCGTGGTAGTACAGTATTGCATGGTTACTATGATGATGCCTTTAAAAAACTAAAATAGCCAAAAAAAAAATTGCAAATTCAAAATGTCAATCTTTTCACTTATTGATTCCAATCTTTTCAAATATGTGCATTGAATAGTGACTAACAACACATAATAACATTCCCATATCCGAGCATATTCTCAAATATGACAACCTGTAACATATTCACAGTATTAAATAGGGACATGATGTCAAGACCTCTGTGGATGACATGCTCGTGGATGGAAGAGTGGTAGTACAGTATTGCACTATTACTATGATGATGCCCTTAAAAAAACTAAAATAGCCAAAAAAAAAATTGCAAATTCAAAATGCAAGCAAAAAAATTATCAGATCCCATAATATTCGTCTGTTTATGCATTTTAATGGGAGATGTTCTCGAGATTTCCACTTATTAAAGCCAATATTTTCTAACCTATCTGGTCGATTATCACTTTTAAAAGCATAATTAATGTGCATTAGGAAGGGCAGAAGGTGGCGGGGATGGAGGGGAGTGACAAAATGCTTTTAAACTTTTCAGAACCCAGGAATGCGTGAACCCGCGAAACTTTGAAGACTCGACTAAGTATGGAAAGGCAGGTTGGACAAATAGACTCATCGTAGGTAGAGGAAGGGTTGTGAGTTCGAGAATTCTGGGGTCAAATTGTAGAGCATGGAAGTTCTAGGTGCAAGATGTATACCCCGAACATGAGTTACCATACTTCGATAGCACCTATCTGCGAACCCACGTTCATAAAATTGGATAAGTATGCAAACAAACAGGGATCGGTCATACTCATGATGTGAATATATATATGGAAATGATGATTTGTCAGTTTTCCACACTGGGAACCCACGAGCACAGAAATGTGACAAAGTATAGAACCAGAAATGCATAATAAAGGGTAAGAACAAAAGGGGAAAACGAGCAAGTTTAGAAGAAATTGGATAAATATGCAAACGAATGGTTGTCGGCCGGAATCATGATGTGAAGATATAGATGGAGATGATGATTTGTCAATTGGCCACCCCGGAAACCCGCGACTACAGAAACGTGGCAAAGTATAGAACCAGAAACGCGAACAAAAGGTAAAAACGAGGAAGTTTAGAAGAGGAAAAAGAAAGGGAGAGAAGAACTGTATTGTTCAAACAGCAACACTTACTCTAATAACTATGAAGCCATAGGAAGACATTAACCATGGAAAAAAAATCTTCAGCTATGAAATATAGTTGGAGCTCAACAAGCACTGGTTGAAGCCATAAGAGATGCAACTTATATCGACTGCAAAATTTTGCATATTATTTTATCTTAATAGTATTTTTTGGGGAGTCGACTGCAAAACAATGTAAGAACATATCCAACTGCAGATGCATCACCCAAACATTGCAAATCTTAAGAAAACAAGAGCAAGCAGCAAATAACAACCCAGTTAAGAAGCACCAAAAGGCCCAACTGCAGCCGCAGGACCCGATCCCTGCAAAGTTGAATCAAACAACAATAAGCAATATCTAGGGAACAAAGAAGCAAGCACCAACCAGTCGGCCAGGAATGCCGGTGAAGAACAATATTGGTCAAATTCACAAGATTGTATCAAAAAATTTGGAGGAAAATGTATTGCAACACAGCTGTTAACCAAATAGTTTATGCTGTGAGACCTGTCAGGTAAAATTCAAAGCTAGCAGGATCGTCCAAAGGCCAATGTTCGACATAGAACCTACCTCCATCACAGAAACAGTGATGCATCGCAAAAGGAAAGTGTATTAAAAATATGTTCTACAAGAGGATTTCGACTCAGACATCCCCAGTAGTCAAATTTTCCACCTGCAAACTGCAAATATCAAGCGAAAATAAACACAGCACCCAAACCCGCCCGTCAATGGGGAACGACAGAAGGGAAGTTCCAATCGCGGTTGCAAAACCCTAAGCGTGCAAACTACAACAAGACCAACAGGAAAACAAGAACAACAACAATAGGCAAATAAGAAATCATTGAACATACAAGTAGCAAGCATGAACCAGTGAACCAACAATGTCATTGAAGAATAATATTGCCCACATTGACTGCAGAGAACATTGCATATAAAAAACAAATGGAAGAAAATGTATTGTAATAGCCCTGCTAAGTAAACATTTAAGACTGTGAAGCTTGTTAGGCAAACATTTAAGTCTATCAGAACTGCTTTGTAAACATTTAAGAAAGAATGCAGCATGTCAAGTCTCTTACGTACAAAAAAAAACATTGATTATATAATTTTATAAAATAATAAAAAAAATTAGTAACAATAGTTCGAAGAGAAGAACCTATGTAAGTAAAAAAAAATGTATTCAAAAGACAAACTAATATGAAGTCAAGTTATAAATAAATAAATAAACTGACTATCTATCTTCAAAACTTTGGATATCCAAACATTTCAAGAAAAAAACAGGGAACTAATAACAACTCAGAAAGACCGTATATGATCAAAGACTTTGGATATGGTAACATATAAAACATTGGGAATAGTGAAGCCGGAAATAAGACCTCCAATCTATTATCCAATCAGATCATGACATATAAGGTATTTTTTATTATATAAAAATCTATGTTTTTAGTTCCCTAGCTCCAACAATAGATATTATGCAAATATTTGTGGTCAAAGGACAAACTAATATGAAGTCAACGAATTATCGATCGCTATAGTCCCTCTACGCCTTCG
>CBVK0101625608.1:0-13497 GCA_900067695.1 Picea abies | reverse complement strand
ATAGTAGAGGATAGCATCAGCACCAAAGGGGGGGGTAAGGGAACCCCCTCATACAAACAGGTAGTGGTGGACAAGGGGAAATGGCCAAGAGGTGTAGTTTTCAAGGCACCAATGACAGGCACCTCAGGATCAAACCTAGAAAAGGGTCAGGAGAGGAACTAGGACAAAAGCGAGTGCATGGGAGAAGAAGCCAAAGAAACTCAGAGTGAGGCGCAAGACACAACGAAGACCAACGGGACAGAAGGGCGCAACCCGTGCAAACCCAAAACAACAATGATACTCAAGGTGATACTAGAGGATCCACAAACGCAACTCTACAGGGACCAGATGAAGATGCATGTGTTAATCTACAAGTTCATGGGTTTGTAGCCCACAAAAAGAACATTGCGCAACTGGATTAAATATCACTGGAAGACAAGCGAAGAAGTGGATCTCCACCTGGGCTCGAAAGGCTTCTTCACAGCAGTACTCATGAACTTGGAGGACATGGATAGAGTCTTTGAGGGAGGGCCATACTTCCACGCCTCAGCAGGATTGTACATGCGGCCATGGAAGGAAAATTTCTCCCCAAAAAAAGAGACTTTCAAAAAGGTGTCGGTCTGGCTGAGATTTTATTCCTTACCATTAGACTATTGGTTTACCTCTACTTTCGAAGCAATAAGAAAAAAACTAGGGAAATATGTGAAGACCCCAGAAGCCACCCTAAAATGGAAATATACATCTTACGCAAGAATTTGCATAAATATGGATGTGTCAGGAGCACTACCAGAAGCCATAGGTCTGGAATTCAGGGATGAGGACTGGATCCAAAACATAGATTACAAACAGATCCCTTTCAGGTGCAGAAGATGCCATGAACATGGACACCTGATCAAAGAATGCCCTCTTAATAAAAAACAGGAAACGGAAAACCCCAAACCACAGCAGGATGAGGATGGATTTATAAAACAGAACCCCAGAATCAAAGAAAACAAAAAGTAGAGTAAAACCGCAGCAGGAAATAACCCGGAGACCCAGAATAAAATGGAAGGATGGGAAAAAACCAATAAAAGGGTAGAAGATGAAAAGGTTTCGGCAAAATCTCAAGAAGTCGGAGAACATGCAACAAACGAGCCCACCGATCGGCCAAGTAACAAGAAGGAACGGGGGAGTAGCGCAACACCGATGGATGGAGAAACCAAAGACGACAACAGCCCCATGCAAGAAGCAGAGGGAGATGCGAAAATTACCCCAAGAAAAGTAGGCACAGAAGATCCTGATCTCAAATACGTTGTGGAAAGGGAAGGGATAGACCTCCCAAACATACTGGAGCAATGGAAAAGGCAAGGAGTAGACAACGTACCAACAAAGCAACTTGACTGCATTCAGTACCTGTTTCTCTTAAGGGAGGAAACCAAAGCTAGAGGACTAAAGTGCACACACTGGGAGATAGGACACCTAGGAGTCAAAGCCGGCGAGGGACAACCACAACTCTCACCCAAGCATACGAGGAGGAAAAAAGGAAGGAAATCAAACAGTGTAGTCCTATAGGAGCTTGGAGCGTTACTGATAAACTCGGGTAAGATCAAGAAACTCTTCCCCAACTCCCCACCACATGTTTAAATGAAGGTTATAACTTGGAATATAAGAGGCCTAAACAGCCCGAGAAAGAAGAGAAACCTTAGAAATAGACTAAATCAGGAACAACCAGATCTCTGTTTCATTCAAGAGACAAAATGCACTACAGAGAGAATGGAGGCAATCAGTAAACAACAATGGCACAAGTACAAGATGGTGGTTATCGAAGGCCACCAAATGGCAGAAGCTATTCTCTCTTTGTGGAACCCACAAGTACTGAGCCTAGTAGCAGCAGAAGTGACCAGGCACACCCTTACAGTTCGCATGCAAATCATTGGAAACACAGAGATGATTCTATGCACTAATGTTTATGGGCCCCAAGTGTTAGAGGAAAAGAGAGGAATGATACGCTACCTAGAAGACCTTAAAACCCGATCCACAAACCTCCAATGGATCCTGGCAGGGGACTTCAAAATCATCACGTCACTTGCGGAGAAAAAAGGAGGTACAAGAAGATTGGATAGGGATGCGGAAGAATTCTCAAAGTTCATAGACACAGCGGAGATGGTAGACCTCAAAACTAATAATGGGCAGTTCACCTGGAACGATAAATGGATGAACCAGTATCAAGTAGCAACAAGACTCGACAGATTCATTGTATCAGAGTTAGTCATTATCCAGTGGCTAACCTTATATTGCAACATCCTTCCCTAGGGGGATCTGATCACTGGCTAGTGCAACTGGAAGCAGGCTTCCAAACCACACCAAAGAATAGACCCTTCAAATTTGAGAAATTATGGATCGAACACCCGACTTTCAAGGAAAGAATCAATCAATGGTGGCGAGAGGAGCAACCAGAGCAAGGGACAAGGATGTTCAAACTCTATAATAAACTAAAGTACATCAAATATAAGCTCAAGGAGTGGAACAAGGACACTTTTGGGAATATAAACCGGGAGAAAAACAACATAGAAGACAAAATGAAAAAACTCCAAGAAACCTGCATATCGGAGGGCTATATGGAGGATCAAAAAAAGGAAGAAATCCAAATGACCCGGGAATGGGAAGCTCGATGCCAACAGGAAGAAACACTTTGGAGAAAAAAGTCCCATATCATATGGCTAAGGGAAGGGGAGCAGAACACCAAGTTTTTTCATAGAACAACCTTTGCCAGAAGAGCCCATAACAAAATCCTGAACATTAAGGACTAGGATGGAATAGAGCAAGAATCACATAAGGGGATCGAAAATACTCTGGTAAACCATTTCCACGGGATAGCCCAGGAACCCAACCAAGATAGAACGGAGGACATACAAAGGATAACCCAACATATCCCCCACCTGGTTACTGAAGAACAAAATAAAAACCTAAACAAACCCATTGCTGAGGAGGAAATTGACCAAGTACTCCAGAAAATTCCCAATAGGAAAGCCCCAGGTCCATATGGCTTCACAGTGGAGTTCTTCAAAGCCTGTTGGGAAATTGTCAAATACGACATTTATAGGGTAGTGGAATACTCTAGAAGGTCAACCTCCATTCTAAAAGAGCTAAATGCTACAATGATTACACTAATCCCCAAAGAAAATGAATCCAAAACCCCTTATCGTTACAGGCCTATAGCGTTGTGCAATGTGGTTTATAAGATAATCTCCAAAGTTATAGAAAATAGATTGAAACCCCTCCTACCCACACTGGTCTCACAAGAACAGGCAGGCTTCGTGGAGGAAGACAAATAATGAACAATATCATCCATGCCCACGAACTTATCCACACCCTGAAGCTTCAGAAGAGAGGGGGAATGATAAAACAACTAGACCTAGCCAAAGCTTATGACAAAATTAGTTGGCACTATATGGTCAAGACTTTGGAAGCCTTTGGATTCACCCAACACTGGATCAGCTGGATAGTCAGCCTAATATCCACAACAAGCTACTCGCTACTAATAAATGGAGCCCCTGCTAAACCCTTCTAGCCCACGAGAGGCATAAGACAAGGAGACCCATTGTCCCCCTTCATGTTAATTCTAATGATGGAAGGTCTCAGTCGAAGCATAAAAAGAACAACTGCAACAGGTGACATAACAGGTATCAAACCTTTCGAAAAATTGCCCTACTTCCACACACCAACAGTTCATGGATGACACTCTACTTCATGGCATACCCATGGTCAAGGAAGAAAAAGCCTACAAATGAATCCTAAAAAAGTTTGGGGAAGCCTCAGGTGAGAGATCAACCATTCCAAGTCTATGATCTTCTTCTTTAATACCAACCCTGCAATCCAGAGAAATTGGCCAACATTTTGGGCTTTGAACACAAAACACTCCCAACTGAGTACTTGGGCATTCCCCTTATAGACAAAGCTTACAAAATGTCACCTTGGGAAGGAATAGTCAACAAGTTACGGGAGTGGGTAAAAAATTGGACGTACAGATCCCTCAACCTAGCCGAAAGACTTATTCTGACCAAGTTTGTTTTGCAAGCAATTCCAACCTTTATGATGTCTGTTTTCCCAACCCCTAAGGGGATACTACAAAAAATAAGAACCATCCAAAGGGAATTCCTGTGGTGAGGAGCGGAAACAAAGAAAAAATGGGCCCCAGTGGCTTGGGAGAAGGTTTGTAAACCAAAAAGAAAAGGAAGCATGGGGCTACCAGACACTCAAGTGACCAATGATGCCTACAGGGAGAAACTCTGGTGGCACTGGGTCAAAGAAACCACTACACCATGGGAAAACCTGTGGAATGCAAAGTATGACCCGGACATACGTGACCAGGGAAGAATCCCCTTTAGAGGCACCAGGGAAGGTTCAGCCATCTAGAACCTAGCCTAGTGCAATAAAGCCTGGATTCAGACACACAACTTTTGGGAAGTAAGGAACGACAGAACAGCCAGATTCTGGGAGGACGCCTGGCAACAGGAACCTAGAATGGAGAAACCAGACAGGGAGGAACTCCAACAGGAGATGATCACGCAGGGTAAAACCAGAGTCTACCATTACTAGAAACAAGAAACAGATCACAACAAATGGAGAATCTAGGACACTCTCACTCCACATAATAGAGACCAAACTGCAACAACAGTAAAAGAGGTGGAGGAGGAATTGGGGAGACGAAAAATTGCAGTCACAGGAGGAAATTTCTAGCTGATATGGGGACAAAAATATGGTGGGGAATTCAACCTAAAATAAGTCTGACACTATCTCTCAGACCAAGACCAATAAGACCCAACGTAACAATGGGATAAGCATTGGAACAACCCCCATTGGCCAAAAATAAAAAATTTCCAATGGTTAATACTCCACAACCGAATTCTAACTTGGGAAAACCTAAAGAAAAGGGGATTCATAGGTCCATCCAGATGTCACCTCTATCAAGCCAAGGAAGAAACAACAAACCATCTCCTCGACGAATGCACCTACACAACAAAAATCTGGGACTGGGCGACAACTATCTTCCGACAATCCAATAGGATCCGAGGTAACATCTCCGCAACTATCAATACCTAGAAAGACAACTACAGTGAAAACGAAGAGGTGAATCTATGTTGGACCCTCATCAAGGAAGATCAAGGAAACAATAATCTCCATGACAAGAGAAACGATGATGAGTTGCAACTGCTAGACAGGAAGAGTGAAACTCACAGACTAGGACTCTCGAATCCTATAAGCCTTCCACCTGAAAAATGGACGCAACCCCAATCAATTAAGATGGCCACCGCAACTCCAAGTAGGTGAGAGAAACTAGAAACCACCACCAGTAGGCTCCCTCAAGATGAATTTTGACGGGGCGTGAAAAGGTAACCCGGGATGGACAGGAATGGGAGGAGTCATCAGGGACAGTGAAAGAAATATCATTCGACTGTACACTAGGAGTCTGGGAAACTCAACCAACAACGTCGCGGAATTCGGATCCCTGGAGACCAGCCTCGAGATTCTAAGCTGGGAAAGGATGACAAATGCCATAGTGGAAGGAGATTCCACGTTGGTTATCAACACAGTCAGGAGACTCCAAAACAGTACCAGAGTGGGACAATTTCAGAGGCAATGGCGCTTTGCACATTCCTTGCAAAAAATTCAGGAGCACTTGCAGACAAGGGTCATAGTGGAGTTGTGTTAAGTACGTAGGTCTGCAAATGGTCTAGCGAATAGAATCGCTAACGAGGGGGTCAACAAGGAAGGAGTAGAACTAGACACTATCTGGAGTAACATCCCGAATGGTTAGTTCCAAACAGACTACACCCAACTAGCGACAAAAGATCGTGATGGAAGTCGAAGTACAGACGACCACATCAAGGATGGAGGTAAAGGAATAACTGAAGGGCACGTAGGATCCAGGAAGAATCTGATAGCCCACCACTCAAACACGAGTTACAATGCATATCCAGGTCACACAACAAGAGAAGGTACAACACCATGGTCCTGTCAATAGAAAGAAGTACAGGGGTTGTCCATGGGAAAGTAGAAAAGATAATCAGTAGGTGGCAAAGGACGAAGGACAAAAGGGTTTTCCATGGTTGAGTATGGGTACACCTCACCCAAGTACAGATACAGGGAGTGGAAATGATTTTCGTACAACAAGTAGAGCAAAGGATTGGAGAAGGGGTTACAGCAGGGCTCCCAAGAGAACACATACCGAATCAGTGAAAAAAGACCAAAAGGTACACCTTTATGAGTGACCCATGATTTCCAGGATGAGCTCGCAGCTGGGGAAATCCCATAAGAGAAGAAACACTGGGAATAGCCATAGACCGGAGAGAATCAATTATAGAGGCCATCTTAATTATAAGGAAGGGGTGAATAGGAATAGGAGAAGAACCCAAGGCAAAGACCACCACAAACAAGCTGAGTTGGTATCAATGAAGAAAACCCATAGCAAGAGAGGCCCCCAGGGGAAAGAACCTTTGAATAGCGCCTGGAGGATTACAAGGATGGAGCAAGCGGCCAAATAAGCCAAGGGTACCTTTCTCACGCAAGTCGATCCAAAGGGAAAAGTGATCATCAACAGATGGGAGAGAGAAATCAACACCACACGCAAGGGCAAAGCCTGGAAAGAACTAATTCAGGAAGCAGACGGGATAAGGGACCCAGGGGCCACATAGCCCAGAACGACCCTCTACCACAAAATGGTGGAGGAGGCCTGGCGAACAAAAATGTTGATAGGCAAGATGAGTGATGACCGAAAAGAGACCAGTAGGGAGGCTATCAGGGACCACAAGAAGGTGCTCACAGAAATCTTGAGTCGCCTTAGCAATCTGGAGGCTAGTGCAAAAAGACTAGCTGAGGACTAGAGGAGCCAGAAGGAAAAAATGGAATGAATGGCAGGCCAATTCCACCTTTACCTATGTTATGTCCACCACATGGACATCACTCCAGCAGACCGAAGCGGAACACCAGCTTATATCAGAAAGACGCGCACGGTGGCCTAGAGGAAGAAGAACGAGGCAAGAAAGGATGGATACGAAAGACATCCCATCATCCTGGACTAGCGTAGTTTCATCCCCTGGTCAAGTTGTTTTCAATGTAGGAGCTACCCCTCTTTTATGGTTGTCTTTTATGTATATGTTTTGGTTTAGTTTTTCAAACTGGTTTTCGGAGGACTAGGTCGGTTTCCCATGGTGGCAGCCGAGCCTTCCCCCTACTATCTTAGACAACGCAACTCCGGGATCCTTGATTTGGTTTCCTTTTTGGTAGATCAAGGGATTCTTGTTTTCCTTTTTGTATCATAACTTCTTTCAGTAATACAGGAATTCACACTCACTTTCAAAAAAAAAAAATTATATTGTATTTTTTCCCTACTTGTGGATTGAAATCTTGTTAATGTTGTTGAACTCTATCTATATCCCAAATCTTATTATTTTTATTTCGCATTGATAACAATTTTTTATATATTGTATTCGTTTCCCTACTTGTGGATTAAAATCTTGTTAACGTTGTTGCACTCTATCCATATGCCAGATGCAAGGTAGTCTAAATCATTAGAAATTTTTTTGTATTGTTTAGAAAAAAAACATTTTTTTCCTACTCATAGATTCAAAACTTGTTAATGTTGTTTTACCATGTGTCATCAGTCATTGGAAATTTTTCATATTGTTTGGAAGAAAACTTGTGTTATAATTTTTCCATTTAAAAACGAAGTTTAGATTTCAAAAATGTGAAATTATATTAATGTGGGAGATTGTCTTATGATTCTCTTATCAATCAATAACAACCAAACATGCCATATTAATGTCTTTCCAATAAAATAAAATGAAATAGAAAATCATGTGTATATAAGAGAGAGCGTCAAATTTAAAATAATGAGGCTACATAGTAACTAGGCAATATATACTAATGTTAGGTGCATAGAGCTATCTCAGCTCCGATCTATTAAACATCCAAGAGGATTGAAACAAGATGTGAATTTTTTGGTTAAAAGATCTAGAATTAAGAATTGGAAGCTTGAACAAGTTGATCTTTGTCCAAGATTTCCATGGGCAGATTATACACACTTTTCTCTCTATACTCTTTGCATGTAATCATTTAGAATAATAAGATGCACCTTTGAAGTTTAATTAATCCTTTATCAACCGAGGTTCTCAATATTTTATCTTTTAACTTTCCTTCTTCATACTCAAATAATATTTTGTAAATGGGTTAAAAATTGATATTAGACTTT
Source organism: Picea abies (assembly GCA_900067695.1). NCBI lineage: Eukaryota > Viridiplantae > Streptophyta > Pinopsida > Pinales > Pinaceae > Picea > Picea abies. The sequence goes on along the minus strand of CBVK0101625608.1, from coordinate 5,288 downwards.
TTTAAATAATATAATATTAGATAAGAATTCACTTATGAGTATAGGTCTAATGATTAAGAACATATGATTCCTCCTATAAAATCATAGATTCAAATCCAAAATAAGATAGAGTATATACACCTTAAAAAACTTTAATCCCTTGTATCATTGATAATAACTAAAACTTAACGACAAAAGAAAATTTTATATATATATATATATAATTCTCTAATAAAAAATAATTACAATTATTTAATAATATGTTAAATGCATACCTTCATTTAAATGCACCATTCTTTTGTTTGCTACACATGATTCCCTTGTGTGTACATAAACATTCTCGGCCAAGCCCCACACATCATATGTACACTCTAACACGCCAATTACCTTGTTAACGTTGACTTGCTTTATTCCAAACAAGTTGACGTATTATTATTCCTAATTCTATTTTATATTTTTCTTGAAATTCTCTATTAATGTGAATTAAAAGTATATTGCATCTTGGTCTCTTTGACTAAGAGTGGAAGTGTGGTACATTTTATAAAAGAAATTAGGTTTGTGAAGAAAAATGTGCAATCATGTGTTTACTTTCATTATTTTTACTTATATAGATGTAGGATAAGTTTCATGCATACATGGTGAAGAAAAGCCAATATTGAAGACTATTTATATGAGTGCAATCATTTACTTATTTTCATTTTATTTTTTTTGTGAGTATGGGATCATTTACTTACTTTCATTGTTTTTAAGTGAGTATGAGATCATTATTTTATGGGTAGAAGATTAGGTGGTTTATTTGAGTGACTAGTCTATCAATATATGAATGGAAGTGGTGGGAAATAAATGTTTCGAGATCATGGGAATATGTTTTGGTGGGGAGAAATATCGTTTGCTTGGTTTTTATAGGTTTATTTGAGTGACTAGTCTATCAATATGTGAATGGAAGTGGTGGGAAATAAATGTCTCGAGATCATGGGAATATGTTTTGGTGGGGAGAAATATCTTTTGCTCGTTTTTTATAAAAGATAATATTTCTTTGTTTTCTTTTTTTTTTCTCTGTTGCTAGCGCATGATTAATTATAGTAACAATGTATAGTGGTAGTTAATAGGTTGATTCTAGGGCTAGCCCAAATCACTCTAATGAGTTATTGATTTCTTATGGTTGAAAAAAAAAACAATGTATATCCACCTGGTTTTAACACAAGCATTGAGGTTAAATGAGTTTTAATACAAGTATCGAGGTTGAGCATGTTAGTTTTTTGATAAAATGATATTTTATCTTTGTTTTTTATATTCAACTTACTAGTTTGTTTAGGGTTGGTTGGTATTGGTTTGACCACTTTATTATTGTGGGGTTTTTTAGAGATGGGGTTAATTTTTTAGGTTTAGTTGGCCTAAACAAATGATACCATATTGAGACATGCATTCTATCATAATCTCTATATCCAAAGTGATATTCTCAATTACCCTAAAGCATTTAAGAATGGGATCATAGAGTTCAGACTTTAAATAGTTTGGATTTTCATTTAACATTGACTGACTATATTGTTGGCATATTCTTCACATGCTTAGTCAACTAAGGTATTGAAAGCTTTACATCATATTCTCTTTTTGATTAATGGTTTTAGAGTTATAAGAGTGGATACACAACACTTCGACCCAAGGTAGTATTCAACCCTTCCTAGAGGAACATGATCTCATAAAGATTTACATAACAATATTGAAATTTTTGTTGAATAGTTACTCCAAATTCATAGATTGAGTTTGAGATTAAGGTGCTTTAAACATCATTGAAACTCAGTTTTTCTTATGTTGGGAGCTTGATCATGGAAGTAGCTAATAGGTTAAGCTAAATAGTCTTAGGTTCTATGCTTTTGCCCCACTAGTGACAACAACCACTGTGAGGTATTTGTTTAGTCACAAATCAATCTCCATGCATGATAAGCACCTCATACCTTTTGCATATGTGACCAACTTGCCTATGAAATGAATGAATTATTGTTCTCATTGTTGTTGTATGAATAATGAGTGCATGATTAGTGGGAATGAGGTGGTAGAATCAAGGATATTTTCACACTAAAATTTTGTGGCTATTAAATATGATGACTTCTTGGAAATTAATTCCAGCACCGCTCCTTATTATTGCTTTGTTGGCTTCATTGCAATGCTTAGATTGAATTTAACTACTGCCCAAAAATTCTATTGAATTTAACTAGTGACCATATAGTTGGCACTATATGGTCAAGACTTTGGAAGCCTTTGGATTCACCCAACACTGGATTAGCTGGATAGTCAGCCTAGTGTCCACAACAAGCTACTCGTTACTAATAAATGGAGCCCCTGCTAAACCCTTCTAGCCCACGAGAGGCATCAGACAAGGAGACCCATTGTCCCCCTTCATGTTCATTCTAATGATGGAAGGTCTCAATCGAAGCATAAAAAGCACAACTGCAACAGGTGACATAACAGGTATCAAACCTTTCAAAAAATTGCCCTACTTCCACACACCAACAGTTCATGGATGACACTCTACTTCATGGCAGACCCACGGTCAAGGAAGAAAACACCTACAAATGAATCCTAAAAGAGTTTGGGGAAGCCTCGGGTGAGAGATCAACCATTCCAAGTCTATGATCTTCTTCTTCAATACCAACCCCACAATCCAAAGAAATTTGGCCAACATTTTGGGCTTTGAACGCAAAACACTCCCAACTAAGTACTTTGGCATTCCCTTGATAAACAAAGCTTAAAAAATGTCACCTTGGGAAGGAATAATCAACAAGTTACGAGAGCGGGTAAAAAATTGGACGTACAGATCCCTCAACCTAGCTGGAAGACTTATTCTGACCAAGTCTGTTTTGCAAGCAATTCCAACCTTTATGATGTCCATTTTCCCAACCCCTAAGGGGATACTACAAAAAATAAGAACCGTCCAAAGATACTTCCTGTGGCGAGGAGCGGAAACAAAGAAAAAATGGGCCCCAATGGCTTGGGAGAAGGTTTGTAAACCAAAAAGCAAAGGAGGCATGGGGCTACAAGATCCTCAAGTGACCAATGATGCCTACGGGGTGAAACTTTGGTGGCGCTAGATCAAAGAAACCACTACACCATGGGAAAACATGTGGAAGTCAAAGTATGCTACAGACATACGTGACCAGGACATAATCCACTTTAGAGGCACCAGGGAAGGTTCAGCCATCTAGAACCTAGCCTGACGCAACAAAGCCTAGATTCAGACACACAGCTTTTGGGAAGTAAGGAACGACAGAACGGCCAGATTCTGGGAGGACGCCTCGCAACAGGAACCTAGAATGGAGAAACCGGACAGTGAGGAACTCCAACAGAAGATGATCGCGCAGGGTAAAACCAGAGTCTACCATTACTGGAAACAAGAAACAGATCACAACAAATGGAGAATATGGGACACTCTCACTCCACAGAATAGAGACCAAACCGCAACAACAGTAAAAGAGGTGGAGGAGGAATTGGGGAGACGAAAAATTGTAGTCACGGGAGGAAATTACCAGCTGATACGGGGACAAAAAGATGGCGGGGAATTCAACCTAAAAGAAGTCCGACACTATATCTCGGACCAGGACCAATAAGACCCAATGCAACAATGGGATAAGCATTGGAACAACCTCCATTGGCCAAAAATAAAAATTTTCCAATGGTTAATACTCCACAACCGAATTCTAACTTGGGAAAACCTAAAGAAAAGGGGATTCATAGGTCCATCCAGATGTCACCTCTATCAAGCCAAGGAAGAAACAATGAACCATCTCCTCGACGAATGCACCTACACAACAAAAATCTGGGACTGGGCGACAAGTATCTTCTGACAAACTAATAGGATTTCAGGTAACATCTCCGCAACTATCAATACCTAGAAACAAAACTATAGCGAAAACAAAAAGGTGAATCTCTGTTGGACCCTCATCCCGGGAATGATCATATGGGAAATATGGAAGGAAAGGAACCGACGCATCTTCAAGAACGAAAGTTGGCCAGAAGGGAAGATCAAGGAAACAATAATCTCTGTGACAAGAGAAACGATGATGAGTTGCAACTACAAGATAGGAAGAGTGCAACTCACAGACCAGGACTCTCGAATCCTAGAAGCCTTCCACCTGAAAGACGGACGCAACCCCAATCAAATAAGACAGCCACCACAACTCCAAGTAGGTGAGCGCAACTGGAAACCACCACCAGTAGGCTCCCTCCAGATGAATTTTGACAGGGCGTCAAAAGGTAACCCAGGACAGACAGGAATGGGAGGAGTCATCGGGGACAATGAAAGAAATATCAATCGATTGTACGATGGGAGTCTAGGAAACTCAACTAACAACGTCGCGGAATTCGGATCCCTAGAGACCGGCCTTGAGACTCTAAGCTGGGAAAGGATGACAAATGCCATAGTGGAAGGAGATTCCATGTTGGTTATCAACACAGTCAAGAGACTCCAAAACGGTACCAGAGTGGGCAAAATTCAGAGGCATTGGCGCTTGGAACATTCCCTGAAAAAAATCAGGAGCACTTGCAGACGGTGATCACAGTGGAGTTGTGTTAGGTACATAGGTATGCAAATGGTCTAGTGGACATAATCGCTAATGAGGGGGTCGACAAGGAAGGACTAGAACTAGACACTATCTGGAGTAACATCCCGAATGGTTAGTTCCGAACAGACTACACCCAACTAGCGACAAAATATCGTGACGGCAGCCGAAGTACGGACGACCACATCGAGGATGGAGGTGCAGGAATAATTGAAGGGCACGTAGGATCCAGGCAAAATCCGATAGCCCACCACTCAAACTTGAGTTACAATGTAGATCCAAGTCACACAACAAGAGAAGGTACGACACCACGGTCCTGTCAATAGGAAGAAGTACAGGGGTTGTCCGTGGGAAAGCAGAAAAGATAATCAACAGGTGGTAAAGGACGAAGGACAAAAGGGTTTTCCATGGTCGAGTATGGGTACACCTCACCCAAGTACAGATACGGGGAGTGGAAATGATTTTCATACAACAAGTAGAGCAAAGGATTGGAGCAAGGGTTACAGCAGGGCTCCCAAGAGAACGCATACCGAATCAATGAAAAAAGACTAGAAGGTACACCTTTATGAGCGACCTATGATTTCCAGGATGAGCCTGCAACCGGGGAAATCCCATAAGAGCAGAAACACCAGGAATAGCCACAGACCGGAGAGAAGCAATTACAGAGGCCATCTTAATTACAAGGAAAGGGTGAATAGGAACAGGAGAAGAACCCAAGGCAAAGATCACCACAAACAAGCCGAGATGGTATGA
>CBVK0101625607.1:0-11557 GCA_900067695.1 Picea abies | reverse complement strand
CCAAGGATTTTTAAGGAAAGAGGGAGGAGCATGAGGCCTTGCTTAAGCAACACCAGAATGAGCCTCCTCCCCTTAGGGTTTTGACTTTGTGTCCCTGCCATTGCAACACTAGAAAGCCTAATCCTCTTGTCCTTAAATTTAGATTCTCCCGAGACTTTAGCCTTGCTCCTTGACTCCATTATACCCTAAGGCACTAGTCTAAGTATACAACGTTGAGCCTTTTGTGTTAAAACAACCTTTTCAAACCTCTCAAATTTGAAACCCTACTAACCCTAGCGTCTTACTAACCCTAATTTGATGATGAAGTCATTCCTATTTTAAAGCTCTTGGATGGTCTAAAAGTTGCGGCTTAGTCATCTAGCAATAGACATTGAAGTGTTGAGTATTTTCATTGGTTAATTTGCAAAATGTCCACCTATTTGCTTATTAAACTAACCCTAGAACTAGGCTGACATCACCTCTAGTAGGCTTGACACAGCACAAACTTTGTATGTGAGCATTTAAATGATATTTAATGCGTTGTGGTAATTCAAGGACTAATTTTATACATTGAATGCTATATCATTACCAGTGTTGTTGAGAAGTAATATTACAATCCATAGTCCTTTTTTTTGCAATCATTGACTTCGTCAATAATAACTGCTATATGTGCTCATATACAATAAAGATAGTCATTAGTTTATGAAGTACTAACCACTGTTGAACATTTTAGTTTTATTTGCCTTGTCTCGCAAACAGGTGCATGTTCTGTGGAATACCTTCATTTTGACTATCTTCTTGGCAGTAATATGTGAAGGGAAAACTTACTTTGACCTTTTGAGCCTTAACCTCTTGATCCTTTTCCTTTCTATACCCCAGATTACTAGGGACGTCTCCCTTGGGATTAGCCACCCTAAATAGAAAGAGCCCCCCATTGAGGTGACAGTGGGTGGGGAAGCTCCTGTTACGCTAGTTTGTTCCTTACCTTACAAGCTACCTAACCTTGACTACAAACTGAGCGATAACAGAACCCATCTACAGTAATCTTAGAAAAAAAATATTCCACTACAAGAAGCCTATCATCCTAATTTAGACCTATAGATTCAGATACTAATGGTTTCATTATCAATGTATATGGACCACAACATCTAAACGATAAATATGATTTCCTTCGTTCCCTCCAAAATATTGTCTATCTCATTAAATCCCGTTTCTATATCTTAGGAGGGGATTTTAATTTTATCTCATCCCCATCTGAGAAGAAAGGATGAATCTGAGGTTTGGACTCAGACATCGAATCTTTTAACTCTTTCATTCATGATCTCTAGTTGGTAGACATTGGCACCATCAATGGTCACTTTACCTAGAACAAAAAAAGAGGGGGTACTCAAAAGGTGCCCTGTTGGTTGGACAAATTTCTCACTTAAGAGTCTTTCATGCTTTTGGGGCTTCAAATGGAGGTGAGTATCCTTCCAGCGACTGGTTTTGATCACTAGCCCATATGCCTCAATATTGATGTCCATAACGCTCCCCTTAAACACCCTTTCATATTTGAAAAGTTTCGGTTCTCTCATCCAGACTTTTAGGAGAACATTCAAAGGTGGTGGTTGGAAGCTAATATCATATAAGGATCTCTAATGTATTGCTTCCAACAACATGTTAAATTCTTAAAGCAACATCTTAAATCATGGAACAAACAGGTTTTGGGAAGATTTTTAGAGCTCGGAAACAGTTGGAATAGCAGATGGTGGATTTGTAGTAGCAGGAAATACTCCATGGTTGGTATGAATATATCTCCTACCAAGAAAAGTAACTTACGAACCAAACAAAGAAAAGATGTTGTCGGGAAGAAGTATTATGGAGGCAGAAATCCAAAGTTCACTAGCTCAAAGAGGGCGAGTGCAACACAAAATTCTTCCATAAATCAATGATTCAACTTTGGCATGCCAATCTCTTCACCCAACTAAAATCAACGCAAGGTAGCAAGATCACCTCCCATTAAAACATTGAGAATGGGTTAGTCTCCTTTTTTCACACCCTCTTAATGGAACCCCAACCTAATAGATCTAATGTTATTCATTCCAACACCCATGATATTCTAAAACTTGTCAATGACGAGTATAATGAATGCTTGATGCACCCTATCTCCTTGTCAATAGTGGAAACAACAACTATGGGCATGTGATCCAAATTGGATCTGACAAGAATAATTGGCTATCGACACATGCTCTAAGATGATCATCACATGCAAAGTTTAAGGCTATGGACAGAGAAGGAGATCGAATTGTTGGGGTGAAGGGACCTATACCATCATGATCGATGTCCAATTTTGTATGTAATGTATGTAAAGTTGGGCAATTTTTTATTGTATAAAAGAAATAATGAGACGTTCATAAGACCTTTTCCATGTGGGAGAAAAGACAAACAAACAAACAAAATAAGGAGAAGCAGATTGGAGAGAAGCTGAAGCATTGGGGATTCCCGACCTTCCAACTATCTTCTTAGTTGACTCAACATTCTATATCATGTATCCCCACAATGAGAAAGGGGTTCTTTGGTTGTGAATGATGTAAATAGGCTGCCCAGATTTCACCGAGGATCATAGAGATGAACCATAGAGCCTGTAATTTTCCCATTGCTGAATAATAAAGAGCCTATAATTTTCCCATTGTTGAATAATAAAGAGCCTGGAAGAAGCCAAAAGAATGTTTGTTTTCTCATTTGGGTTTCCAGGATAAATTTTGAGTTGCGTGTGTGTTAGTCATGTTTAAATTTCTTTATCTATGGTTGAAATTATCTACATTATAATTTATTGAATGGTTAACGAGGTGTATTGTAATTTAATGGCTACCTGTATACAATCTAGCAAAGAGAACTCAATGCCAGTTATGGTTTGAGCTCATCTTGTATTAACATGATCTTCGTTGGTCAGTGAACCGGTCCAACAACTCTTTATCCACACCCGTACATCCATTTAATAGTGACAATCGACAACCCTGGTTTCTTAGCCATTGTTATTTTTTTAGATGTTGCTATTTTCGGTTGAAGAGTCATTGGGAGTTTTCTCTCATTTCCAAAGTCGATTTTTCTTCTAGTCAGTGTTTCTACTTGGTCCATAGGTCACATTGCCCATTCTCGACTTTGTTGAAGCATTTTCATTTGCCCATCAGTCATAAAAATACCATTCCTCATAATTCAGTGTTTCCTGAATGTTTACTAAGCGCCAAGACCTTTTTCTTTGATGTGGAAGATCCAATTCAACTTCAAAACGTTTTTAGTTGATGTAGGGTTACCAAAATTGACCTTGGGAATTTTCTGGCACCGTGGGTTACCAAAAATCACCCCAAAACATTCTCCTACATGGTTGGTTGTTGAATCCAGCCTCCAAACATTTTTCTTATCTGTTGGTCATCAAATCTGATTGGAAGAGGTTTTCCCTTCATGGTCAACCACTGAATCCTCCTTCTAATTATTTGTTTTAATCCCAAGTCAACTCATTTCGACTGGGCTTTCCATTTCGTTGACTTATTCTTCCTAATTGATCGATGTCCACTTCTGGTTGACCGAAATATTCCCATACTTTGACTCGGGTTTTCTTTCGGTCGATTCGACTCCCTTAGTTGACCTGAATTTGGTCGAATCAACTTGCCTTCTTCCCAATCACTCTTTCAACTCAACTTGCCCTCTTTTGACTCAATTTTCTGGCTCGACTATTGGGTAGTCGACTTCCTCTTCATGTGGTCGACTATACTTTTCTGGTCAAGTCTTTTCAGTTTTCAAAAGAGAGCATAAAATTAAAGTTGTAGCAAAAGGGTTATGTGTTGGTGAGACAGATAGGCTCTAAGCCTTTCATTTACGGGTCAGATGGTATCAAAGCATAAGTTCAAATGCATTTAGTGAGACATGTATGGTAATTAACCATAGTGATTACAAAAGAAGTGGACAAGAGTTGTTGTCAAGGCTAGAATGAAGTAGAGCATCAAGAATATCAGGAGAACATTATGAAGGAAAAGAGGAAGAAGACACCAGGGTCAGTTTGGATTGATTTGACCAGAGTTTGGCCACATTGACATCATTGGTGTCACAACTATTGGCAACAAATGACAAGGAAACACCACAATAGAGGCTTGTCATGAAGGCCCAAAGAAGGAATAAAATAAGCCAAAGATAGAGCATAAGACCAAGCCAGAGATGGGAGAGTGCAATTATAGCAAAACACAAGTACCTTTTTATGTGGAGGATAAGGTGGACATCAAGCCTTATGCTTGGGAAGTGGATGCTATCAAGATGAACCAATGGCTACAATATATGGAAGTATACTTCAACATACATGAAGTAATTGGAAAACAAAAGATTGATTTTTATCGGTTGAAGCTTGAAGGCCATGCTTTGACATGGTGGGAGAGTGATACAGTAAGAAGAGCACTAGGAAATGACCCACCGTTGATTAATTAGGAGGTGTTCAAGGACATGATCGAATCTCAGTTTTATCCAATAGGATATGAGGAACACCAACAAATAGTATGACACTACTTCATGTAGAGGTAAGCATAAACAGTGTTGGAGTTCATGACAGAGTTCAAGAAGAGAGAAATACAAATGGGAGTATCTCTCAAAAGTCCAGACATGTTAGTCAAGTATTTGGGGGCATTTTTACCTCAGATTCATAGGCAACTGATGTTATTTAGACAGAAGAAAATTGATGAGGCCAATATTCAAGCACAATACCTTGAGGGAGACAAGTGAAAGCAACAAACATGTGCTCACAAGTAAGTAGAACCACAAGAGAAACAAAGACAGAGGAAAAACAAGAAGTGGAATGAGAAGAATATTGTGGCCACAATACAATAAGAGACACCTTTCATCCAATAATGTAAAAGATGTGATAAAAAGGGACACGCCGAGGAGAAATGTTGGAAATTACACCCCGAGGAGTGCCCCAAATATTTTCAGAAAAGGAAGAAGAAAGCATTGATATTAGTGTATGGTGAGGAAAGGGTGGATATCACATTAGAACTAGAAGGGAATATTAACTGAACTAATCTCCAGAAAGAGGTGGCATTAGTTGGTTGTAGTTATAAGGAGGAGAAGGCGATAACTGAACTTTTCTGCATTAAAATCCACATGAAACAAAGCAAGGTGGATTGTTTGTTCGATCTTGGTTCACTATCCAACTTGATATCTGTGCAACATGTTGAAAGGCTTGGACTGGAGACTCAAGATCATCCACATTCATACCCGCTAGGTTGGGTAAGGAAAAATGTGGAATTGAAAGTGAGCAAGCAGTGCAAATTTAAGTTTTCCATCAATCAGAACTTTGCTGATGAAGTAGTTGTAGATGTGGTTCCTCTAGACATATATGGAGTCATCTTGGGAAGTCCGTATTTTTACGTGAGGGATGCCATTTTTAGAAGAAGAGAGAACTAGTATAGGCTAGTCAAGGATGAAAAATATTATGCCATAAATGCACACTAGAACAAAGCTAATCTCTCTTTGATTAGTGCTCACCAGGAAAGAAGAATCACGGGCAATATAAAGAAGTTTGTCTTGCTGTTTCTAAGAGAAGGAAAGAAACAAGGAGAAGGAAACAAGTTGGAGATGAAGGCATCCTTGGAAGGATATAGTGACGATCAACATTAACAAATACAACAATTGATTTAATCCTACAAGGAAGTGTTTCAAGAGCCTCAGGGACTTCCACCCAAGAGAAAGGTTGAATACGAGATTAAGTTATTGTCAGAGTCACCACTTCTAACAATGGGATGTATAGGAAGTCCATAATCGAAGAAGATGAAGTAAAGAAGCAGTTGCAACAATTGTTAGAGAAGGAAGTCATCAGACCCAATACATCACCATGTGGTTCACCCATCATTATGGCGCCAAAAAAAGATGGAAGCTAGAGAACGTGCATTGACTACCATGCTATGAATAAGATCACCATCAAGACTAAATATCCTTTGCCAAGGATTGATGACTTGTTGGATCAACTGCATCAAGCCAAATTATTTACTAAGTTGGACCGCAAATCAGGTTACCACCAAGTGAGGATCAAAGCAGAAGATGTGTGGAAGGAAACATTCGAAATACGACAAGGTTTGTACGAGTGGTTAGTAATTCCTTTTAGATTATGCAATGCACCTGCAACATTTATGAGACTAATGAATGATGTGCTACGTCCCTTCATTGACTCTTTTTTAATAATATATCTAGATGAAATACTAATATTTAGTAACACTTGGTAAGAGCACCTCTCACTTGTGACACATGTATTAGAGACCTCAAGGAAAAATCAATTTATTACCAACTTGAAGAAATGTGAGTTTGGAAAGACCTCCTTGATATATCTTGGGCACATGATTGGAGGAGGAGAGTTGAGGGTAGATCCAGAGAAGATTGTAACCATCACCCAGTGGCCTATTCCCACTAATGTGACAGAGGTCAGGAGTTTCATGGGAGCAACTCAATATTTGAGGAAATTCATTGTAAACTTCTCTACAATTGCAATGCCATTGCATGTCATGAAAACCAAAGGAAAGAGCTTTCATTGGTGTAAGACACAACAAAGAGAATTTGAAGACTTGAAGAAGAAAATCAACGATGCTCCAAAATTAGCCATGCCAAATTTACAATGACCTTTTGAGCTAGAGACTGATGCTAGTGGATATGCATTAGCATAAGTACTCATGCAAGGAGGGAGGCATATGTTCTACCATTAAAAACTGTTTCATGGAGTAGTACTTGATTATCTTGTTATAAAAATAGGTGTTCTCGTTTCACCGTAGAAAATATAGCGATATTGTCACCCAACCATAGGAACAAAGGTCACCCCCGAGCAGCTTAACCTTGGCAGACAAAATAATTTTGGAAGCAATCCAATAGACAACCAAGGTAGCGCACCTTTCTCCAAGGCTAACGCACCAAGAAAGAATAACCAAAGGCTAAGTAGAAAGTCCAAACCATAACCAAGAGAAAGTCCAAGCCAAAACCGAAATGCCAGTTGTAGCAGCTGCAACTGTAGCTACAATTCCATTCCAAACTTTCACACCACTGGTCTTATGAAATTGTGAGTGTGTGTATGACAAATGAGTTATAGAGCCCTCTATTTATACTACTCTATCTCTCTTGACTGGGTCGACTTTTCTTTTTGGAGGTTAATAACTCAATATTAAATATTCTCTTGAGCCGACTTGTCTCCTAGAGTTATTATCCAATGTTTTAGGGTTTCTCTTTCTTCCCAAAATATTCTAGTCTTGTCAAAGGTTACACGTGAAGGTTAATACCTCCCAGAGCTAGCATAATATCAACACTCCCTCCTAGATAGGGAGGTATTAAAGGTAATGTTCTTGAGCACAAACAAACCATTCAACCGGTAGCATCATCATAGCCACACATGCTATCTCATGATCACGTAGATCAACTCACGAGCAACATCATCACTATCAATATCAACCGATAGCATCAACTGCATCATATCTTGAATCCATACTCCATTTGAGTAATCAAGCATGATGCTGAATAAGTCACTCACTTCATAGAGTGATACATGAATTATTCTTCTAATCCGGACATATGTCTTAGAAGAATAATTGTTCCTAGACCATTTTCCATAGGGAAAATGTTTATCCATCAACATACTGACTATCCATCTAGTTGGAAATCATCTCCAACACTAGTGATAGTCTCTATGGAAATCAGAACAATTCCATCAAATAGAACACAATGGTGTCTATCCATAATAGTACACAACTACTACCCAGTGGTACACAACTACTCCTAGTAGCACACAACTACTAACTAGTGACACACAATCACTACCAGTGGATCACACCCACCACCATAGCATACACCTACTTTCCAGAGACATATAGTCTCCACAACAATCATATCATCTGATATCAACAATATCATGATACAAACTGAGTCATCTGGGCCATTATTCCACTCACATCTGTGAGATCTGGAATAACATCTTCCCTCAGAAAGTAAAATATCATCTATGGGCTATCCGAACTATTCTTCCCAAGCATAGAAGAATAATTGTCCCTGGTTTTTGAGCCTGAACCATTCACCTAACTGGGCCATTCCTTTGACACTAATCATATTGAAACCTGGAGAGAATGAGTCTGACCTAGGGAATGCTTGTCCCTAATTGCTAAACATGGACCATTCACCTAACTGTGCCATTCCTTTGGCACTAATCATAGTGCAACCTAGAGAGAATGAGTTTTCCTAGGGAATGATTGTCCAGACCATTTCCTAAGGAAATGACTGTCCTGCACCAACCTCCAAAATGAACCATTATTCGAAACTGCTCACAACTGTGAACTTTGAAAGAATGACTACCTAACAAGGTAGACCATTCTACTTGACCACTACTCATAGTGACTGCCAAGAAGAATGACTGTCCTAGACCATTCACCCACACTGGCCACAAGGGGAATCGTTGTCTATGGTACATCAACAATCTATCAGACCATTTTCATTATGAAAATGACTATCCAATCTAGACCATTTTTTGAACTGGAAAATGACTGTCCGATCTGGACCATTTTTTGAACTGGAAAATGATTGTCCATCATAAATCTCAAATCACTTTCCGAACTGGAAAGGAACTACCCAACCTGGACCATTTTTTGAACTGGAAAATGATTGTCCATAAAAATAACATATCAGTGCTCCCTCCCAACCTAGGAGTAATCACTTCCTTTTTATAATAAGGAAGTCATCTCCACGAGCCCCAACTTGTCTCTTAATTACACAAATGTTTCATCTTGGACAGAGGCTTTACCAAAATATTTGTTATTTGCTCATTTGTGGAGATATACTGGAGAACCACTTCTCTCTTTTGGACTTTATCATGGAGAATATAATGCTTGATCTCAATGTACTTTGACCTATCATGGAACATCGGTTTCTCTGAAAGCTTCACATAGCTTTGATCATTACAATATATCATGGTCAAATTTAGCACCTAATCAGACGATCCATAAACCAACTTATGGAGCCACATTGCTTCTGTACAAGCATCACAAGCTGCAATATACTCTGCTTCTATAGTACTGAGTGCAACAAACCTCTGTTTCCTGCTAGCCCATGACATCATGGCAAAGATCAAATTGAAACATATCCAAGTAGCATTTCTTCTGTCATAGGAAGTTCTCGCCACGCTTCTTCTGTATATGAGATACTTTGTATCAAGTTGCTTGAATCCATACAAGGTCTTCTTCCATTTGCATACATGGGTCTCTTTTTGGTATACCTCAAAACCTTGAGATTTCTCTACATAAGCTTCTTTCTCAATTTTATTTATTGGGAAGAACAATCTTTTACATGTAAATTTCAATCCATGGATATTGCAATAGGTATACCTGGTTTACTAGAACAATTTATCGTCATAGTCTTCTCCTTCCTTCTGGAAGAACCTCTAGTTCTGAATCTCGCAATGCTTTCCATTCATAGGTCTTTTTCACAATTTATTACATACATTGTTCTTTATCATAACTTCCATTTCTTCTGCTTGATTGCTTCTAGTGGGTTCAAACCATGCTGGTAGTATTATGATTATCGGTATAATAACTGGTTGTTTTGGATTTTCTTTCTTTCTTGGAATATTCATATTTTTCCTCATGTTCTTCTTTAGCTTTTGGGTCCATGGAGTCTTCTATAGATTCCATTCCCTTCCTTCCTGAAGATTCTAACTCCTTCCTTTCATCATAGGAACATGGATGTAGATGGACAACCAATGATACTTAAGACTTCTTTTCAAAGAAAACTTCTTCTAGAGTAAAACTGAACACGCGCTGCTTATCATGGCTACTACTTCCAATGGGGAACATGGACATATACTTTATAATCTTCATAGATTATTTAATGGATCACATCATTTAGGATTATATCCCTCCTAATCCCGACTTCATGCTCTTCTTTTGGAATTCTGTAATCATCTCCCTCCATCTAAGAGAGTCCATGCTTCCGTCTACATCCTTATTGCTTTCTGCAAAGTGTCACAAGTTTTATTCCAGTTTCTTCTTGATTACTGACTTTTTTCTGGTCTGACTCCTTCTGGGTCTCTTCAAGTTTGATTCTGATTGTGGCCCATCTGGCAATGGTTACTTATATAATAGCTTCCACAGGAATTGTCACCAAGGATTGTCAATGTACTTCATCTTTTTCATGTGCATTACTTGACTTGTAGTCATCGTAATAGAAATCCTTATCTTGTTATTCTTCCATAGGTATTGTTTCATTGACCATCTTATCTTCTAAGAAATAGATATGCATGATATGTACAAGAACTATGTTATAGAAGAATATTGTTACCTTGACTAGAAGAAGAAGTATGTTTTATCCTGCTTGGATTTCGTTGAGGGTTCCCTTTCTTTGGAAACTGTTGCTTCATCTATTTCCTTCCTTTTCTTTAACTCAAGACAGTGGTTCCTATAGTGACCATATTTTCGACAGTTGAAGCATTGTATTTTTGACATATCCTTTTCTTGATTTGGTTTCTTCCTTAAGCCAAACTTCCTCTTATTCATGAAATTCTTGAATTTTGCTGTGAAGGCTTGATCATCATATTTATTTTGGGATTTCTCTTTTGCACTAAGCCTTGATTCTTCTTGTGCACAACAAGTCCAAAGTTCTTCAAATGTGGGATACTCCTTTCTTGTGTTCATGCTTGAGGAAAATGCATCCCATGTCTTGGGAAGGCCATTGTGTACTATATTTACTAGTTCTTTTTCTGAAATGATTTCTTCAATAGCTTGTAGTTGATCTCTTAACTGAGAGATTCTTACAAAGTATGATGTTATGCTGTCATCATCATTCATTTTCATGTCACAGAGCTCATTCTTTAGACTCATCACTTGTCCATTGTTAGAGGTTAGTTAGAGAACCATACATCTTCTTAGATGAGTCAATATGAGAGATGTAGGGTATCAAGTGGTCTTTTATAGAGTCCACTATGATGCTCATAGTGTTGATGTCATTGTCCTTGAACTTCTCCATAACTGCAATGTTCTGAGGTTCCTTCTCTTTTCCTGCTTCAAACTGTGGTTCCATGATCTTACCTTTCACGATATCCAACACTTTATTCTTAGCAAGGATGAGGTCATTCCTTGTCTTCCATGCTCGGAAGTTAGAAGCCCCATCTAACTTGTTTTTTGACTTCATAGAGTAAGTCATGACTATTTTGACTTGGTTAACCTTTGAATTTGACAAAAAAAAATCAAACTTGATGTCTTGGCTTGCTGAGAGTACCAAGAGGTGTGGTAGGATGAGGTGCGCTAGGCTAGGGCGCATTAGGCTCTCCAAGAATTAGGTCAAGCTCTTCACTTAAGGTGCCTTAAAAAGATAGTGTGGGCCCAGAACCTGTTAGAAAAATAGGTTTTCTCATTTCACCGTAGACAATATAGCAATATTGTCACCCAACCATAGGCACAAAGGCCACCCCCAACCATAGGCACAAAGGCCACCCCCGAGCACCTTAACCTTGACAGACATAATAATTCCAGAAGCAATCCAATAACTAACCAAGGTAGCACACCTTTCTCTAAGGCTAGCGCACCAAGCAAGAATAACC